>PVJS01001197.1:24794-103279 GCA_004027185.1 Glis glis | reverse complement strand
GTTTCAAAATAAAGAATAAAAAATAGGGCTGGGGGTGTAACTTGGAGGTAGAATGCCCCTGGGTTTAATCCCCAGTACTGCAAAAAAAAAAAAACATAGACTTTAACAATGTATCAACTGGGATAATTCTATAGGATATTACCATTTGGGGTTAATTTGTTCGATTCTGGAGATGTCTCCAGTGGGTGGAAATGCCAGATAAGGACTGGACAGTGGCCTCCGTCCTTAGCCACAGAAATCAACAGTGTCACAGCACAGCCACAAACTCAGAACAAGCGCTAGGAAATCCATGAAACCCGGGTTAAGGAAGGGGACTTCAAGATACGTCTAAAATGTCATTCCTAGAGAATCCTTGAAGGTAGGATCGTAGACATGGTTTTAAAATGATTTGGAAAATTCTATTACATCATTTGCTCCAGAGTATTGTTATCTTGAGAGAAAAAAAAAACTTTTCTAATAAAGACAATTTTTTAAGTGCCAGGAAAATATATTAAAATGTGTAGCTTTTAAAGAAAAGCAATGAAACTCAGCACTAGAAGCAGTTATTCAAAGTTCTCTAGTTATTGTTATCATATGTGCAAAAGCAATTAGGTCAAAAAATATTTGAGCTGCTTTCAGAGCCTGACACAATTAAAGACCCTAATCTGCATCTAACTATTCTTCACAGAGTTCTCATATTTTTGAGAAAGTATTCCTTGAAGGAAGGATGGATGGAAGGAGGGATGAATAGATAGATAGATAGATAGATAGATAGATATAGATGATATAGATAGATAGATAGATAGATAGATGATATAGATAGATAGACATTGGATAATTAGATATATATTATATATAACATTATTATATATTAATATACATTAATATTAATAATATATTATAATATATTTAATAATATATTAATATATAATATAATTAATATATATTAATATATTATATATTATATATATTAGATAATCAGTTATATATCTATATATCTATATATCTATAGAGGTATATATAGGTATATATACATATAGTTATATATATAAAGGTGTGTAGGTATATATATATATATATATATATATATGTCTGTAGATATAATACCCATCAGATGTGAAACACAATGAAAGATACACATCATAATTTTTTAATCTTAGGTTTAATATGTTACAGGAAATGTATGTTCATGTACAGGGGAATGATATATGTTTAATGCAAACCCTTCACAAAGCAATATCAACAGGTCCAGATGCTTCATGTCCTCTTAGGATTACACATGAGAAGGACAATTTTCAAAGAGCAGCTTTTGAATAAATCTCCTAAGTTTTATCACAGACCTTTCACATGGTGATCCTGCTTCCTGTATGTGATTTGTGCATTTCCTTGTTTGATAAACAGTTTTCCCCTTTCAAATAGAACTGCGATGCTTTCATTCCTACAGCTGAGTAGGCAACAACTTAAGTGTATCAACAGTCTATGATCACTACAACAAAACTAAATATAAGGTGAAATTTTCAAGAGGGTATCCATTCATTAATCTTTGAGAATTGTGCCTGGTCCCGTAAGCATGTCTGGGTATTTACTTTACCTTCAGGCAGCTAATACTCTTCCTCCTAGATAAAGCATACTCTCATAAACATGCAGGTGCCTGCACACATGTATTTGATTACTTAAAAATCCAATGGAAAAAGAGAAAGTAAGGATGCTTGCTAAGAAAGCATAGCGTGTCTTAACTCAGTAGGACAAACAATGGTGCCACTCATCTGGCTGTCAGGAAGTACAAGTCTCAAAAGAAGGCTTGGAGCCCACCATGGTGGTGCACATCTATAATCCCAGTACTTGAGAAGCTGAGGCAGGAGGATCACAGGTTTGAGGACAGCCTCTGCAACATAGTGAGACTCTCAGCAACCTAGGGAGACCCTGTTTCAAAACAAAAACTAAAAATGGGTTGGGGGATAGCTTGGAGGTAGAATGTCGCTGGGTTCAATCCCCAGTACTATAAAAAATAAAAAAATAAATAAACAAACAAATAGGTCTGCCTTCTCCCATCTCCCTCAACGTTTTCTTGATATTGTCTTATATCAGCTATGCAATCCAAGTTTAAGGTAAGTGAGATGGTCACATCAAAAAAAAAAAAAAAAGAAAGTGCCAGATTCTTGTTCTTGACTTACTTCTTGGCAAACTATATCCTATTAAAATGCAAATCCCCTTTCCTAATCTTTTTTTTCCATTATACAACTTAAAAGAGATTTTTTACATAAAGGTCCAAACCTTTCCCCACTCCAAAGTCTGTCTTATATAAATCATGTCTTGTTGGTGTTTGTATGAAAAACCAGCTCTCAGGCTTCTGTAAGGGCTGGACATATTTATTCAATTATTTCAACATTATTCTGTTCCCAAATAATTCATAGTCTGTCAAGTTTCACAAGGCAAATAAAACAGCCCTTCACATACAATGGACTATTTTATTCAGGATATGAAATGAGATAGGACAAATGAAAGAGTGCCTTTTATTTTATTGAAAGGCTTTTATTTAGTTAGTCCCCATCACCCACACATCAGGACTCACAAGCACAAACATACGTCCCTATTTTCATGTTTCTCTGCTCTTTCTCATTATTATTCTTTCTTCTTCTTCCCATTTGGGTCTATAGGAGCTGAATACAGAGCTGGGAGGGAGATAAAAGCTATTCAGGAGCTGGGGATGATGGTGCACACCTGTAGTCCCAGTACTTGGAAGGCTGAGGCAGGAGGATTACTTGAGTTTAGCAGTTAAAGACCAGGCTGGACAACACAGGGAGACCCTGACTTAAAAAAAAAAAAGTAAAATCCAGTAACATCCGATACCAGCTCCAGTAACCTGGCTCCAAGATAGATGCTTTCTTCCCAAAATGGGTAAGCATACACATTCACACATTTTTAACAATTCCTCTTTCTTCATAGTTATGCTTAGAATACAGATTGCAGACATTGCCTATTAGTCTAAGAATCTTATGTATATTTATTGTGTCTTTTACACACCACATTATTAATCCTAAAATCTGAAGCGATTGCTTTTGTGAAAAGTGTGTAACTAACATTTATTGTTGAAAACAATCTGATTTATTGGAAACGAATAAATACAAGATAATATCTGAGAAAATAGAGAAAAGAAGAGCAAAACTTTGTAATCATTTACAAACTGTATAGAATTTTAAAAGGGGGGTGAGATAGACCTTCTTAACTAGCAGACTCCACTCTCTTAGGAAACATTTTAAATGCCCTTCTTATTTTAAGAACAAGATAAGCCATTTCATCTTTTTATCCCTTAATTTCAAAGTGCTCATGGATACATTAGTTCTGTTTGGGGTGTTCTATTTTTGGAGCTGCTGCTGAGAGCATTTCACATCTCTAAGAAGTGATAGTGCAGAAATAACGGGATCTCTGCACCCCAGATAATTTAAAATGGAAATCCAAGTTGCGGCTCTGGGAGTGATAAAGAGAAGCCATATGCGCAGCCTTGCTCTCCTGAGCCCCGGCAAACTTCTGAGTCTTGACGAGCCCTGAAAGTAGGACTTTCCCTGGCAAAGCTGTGATCTGCTTTGACTCTCATTCCATTTTAGGACATGTTAGAGAATACCATAGAACAATACGGACCTACTGGATCCTGACAGTTCCTGATAATGCTGATGGGATGGCCTTGGATGAACCACTCTGTCTGCCTAGACACTCACGTTTAACTTATTTTGAGTACACTGCCATAGAGCGAGAGCGTAAGGGTGAGTCTGTCTAATGGCTTCTGAGGGCTTCATTACCCTGATGACTTGCAGAATCCTTGTCTGCAGCAATTATCAATGTCACAGTTGATATCACTGTGGGAGATCCAGGGAGTGACCTGAGAAGCTCTGGTATGTTGCTGGTCTGACGACTGAGGAGCCCAGGTCATAGTTCAGCATCCTCTTGGATTTTCCAGGGTAAAGTCACCAGAGATTTCAGGCCAGATTGGACAGATAAAGGAGTAACATTCTATCATCTATCTATCTATCATCTATCTATCATTTATCATCATCATCTATCAATCTATCATCATCATCTATCAATCTATCATCATCTATCTATCATCTATCTATCATCTATCAATCATCTATCATCTATCTATCATCTATCTATCATCATCATCTATCTATCATCATCTATCATCTATCTCTATCATCTATCTATATTTTTATTGGTGAATTATAATTATAAATCATAATGAAGTATAGAGGGATAGGAACACACATGCACACAACACTTGGTGTGTTTCCCTCCAGATTGTAGTCTCCCTTCCCCGTACATGTCATTGAGATACTTATCATTTTTCTCTCTTGCAATAACCCCATATCAACATGATAGGATCCTTCTTGGCCGCCAGTGCTTTGAGTTACCCCTCAATATCCTGGCACTCACATGCCTCATATTTAAACCCCCATTCTTCCTTGCCAATACTCCAAGCCTAACTTCTCACAGTTATGTGCAACTCCCACATCATATTTTATATTAAAATATAAAAATATTAAAAATCCATATATCTTCCCTTAAAGATATTCTAAGCTGTCAGTGTGCTCATATTCCTGCGAGGTGGGGTCATCATAGTATCTATTCATTTCATCACCGCTATGTGCTGTGCTATTTGATAGTTGCTGCTCCATAAATGCAACATGGAATAAATTGTCAAATGTTCCAAAGTTCCCAAAGATCTCTGAAGACCTTGTGCCAATGGGAGATCAGCACGTTTCTCCAGCCATTCAATGATGATGCCTTGACCCATCCTGGTGGGACTTGGAATAGAAGAAGAGGTTGGAGATATAACTTTGGTTACTTTATGAGCTGGTATGTGGAGAGGGAAAGAAATGGTTGCAAATAGAGATGGTATCACTCTGAGCTGTGAGCATTGAAGGACTGAAAATTATCCTAAGGTGTGAATAATTCAACCTGATGGTGTTCAAAACCGCAACATGTGGTTATGCCACGTGTGCCCTAACTTATACACTGGTCCACTAGGAATGCACTCTCTCTGTTGCATACAGTTTCTTTTGTGATTTTGTCCTCTGATTCAGTAGCTCAGTGAGGCTCAGCTTAGGAAGCTTCCAAGATCTATGCAAAGGGCTACCATGTGGGTAACACAGCTCCGCACAGCAAGACGAAACAGGAAATAAATTGTAAAAAGAAGAGCCGGTGATAGCTAGCCCAGGAGACCTTACTCCCAAAAACACAGCATAGGGAACATGGGTCTGGAACTCACAGAGAAGGGCTAAGTCAGATGCAATGGTCTTAGTGTTTTCTTTCCTTCTGTGTCCTGAGAAATGGTCACTAGTGATGTGCACATGAGATGATTCTTCCATGAGTCTAGGTACACTCCCAGTTGCTCCCTGACCCCAGTGACTCTGGTGACCTTCAAAGGCATGAGCCCATCTCCAGTACAGCCCAGCTTCATCATGCTCATGAACACAGGCCAAGTCTGTTAATTGAGGATAAGAGCAAGTAGAACAGAAAGACTCCAAGTTTTTGCAGGCTAAGAGTTCTCTGTTTTATCTCCTTCCTTTGTTTAATGACTTACCTTCCTCAAAGGACATGGTGATATCCATCTCAAGCTACTCGATCAACTTACTCCCAGAGAAAATGGAAAGCTGAGTTGGGGCTAATGTAGCTCAAGCTTAAACCCAAGTCAAATAAAACAGTGGTCCTTCTTGAAGATTTAATTTCCAAAGCAGCAGATCACTGGGAAAGATTCCTATTGATCCCAAGTAGATTCTTTCATGCAGTTCTTATGTTGGTTTGTAACTGTTTGCTCAAAAAATCTTGAATTGAGGAGACTCATAATTGAGGTCTTATATTTCACAGTACATTGAGTTTATCTTAAGATGGTTTAAAACAGCAGATCTCTCTCTAGAGAGATATTTTTCTTATGAGGATATATACACAAAACACATTTCTGCTACTATGGTTAGATATAGAATGCCCCCTGAAGAGCTCATGTATTAATGTTCAGAATTGATGCAATTAAGTCATGAGGGTTGTAATCTCATCAGTGGATAAATCCATTGTAATGGATTTACTGGGCAGTAACCTAGGTAGGTGGGGTGTGGCTAGAGAAGGTGGGTCCCTGGGAGTGTGGCCTTAAGGACTGTGCTTTTGTCTTTGAATCCCCTTGCTGCTGGCTCTCTCTTGCTCCTGGCCTCCATGATGTGAGACCAGATACTTGCTCTCTCCCTCTCTCTGCTTCCTGCCACCATGACCTGAGATTCACATACTCTGGCCTCACATGGACTGAACCCCAAATCTCCAAAAACTGTGAGCAGATTAAACTTTCCTTCATCTACATTGTGTGGTCAGTTTTTGGATTATATCAGTGAGAATGTTGACTGAGACACCTACTCACATACTAAAGGCACAAAATTGAAGTATATAAGAATACTATAGGTTTAGATGGCAGTAAATATAGAAAATTCTAGTCCAATATCATGATTGATTGATCATTAAATTTGCTTTTAGATGACCTCTCTAATATTTACTGTCTGATTAAACAAAGCATACCTGATCATCAAAAGAGACAGATATTTTCTGGTGCTAAATTTTAGAAAAATCCCTGAGGGGAGCCCTACAATGACCACGTTATCAAACATTCCATTAGAGAAGGAGGAGGAAGGACAATGGAGGGAGGGAACCTGGGATTGAGAGATGCCTGAGTTCTTAAACTTGGGATTGATGGAGGACTTACCATATTATAAGAATTATGCTCCTTCTTCCCTATCCCCATTCTTCTTCCACAAATGTGCAGAGCTGAATGTAAAATAGTACATGAACGAGAAAGTTTAATTCTGAGTAACTAAAAAAAATCATAAAAGAACAAGTGTAGCCAGAGGGTTTTGTGATTGTACTTTGAATTCTCAGCAAGGAATCCACGTAGAATGTCCTTTTTCTTTTTCCCCTTAAGGGATGATAAATGATTAAAAACTTGGTAATACAAAAAATCAATTATAAAACACAGAAGGGGGAAATGTTGGCTAATTATTACATTGCAATCAGTGGCACAAAATACAAGTTCTTTATTTCACTCTCAGCAGCTTCCCATGCAGAGATGGGTTTGGAGCAGGTCATGGATCGTGTGACAACATATGTGTCAATGTAAGTTCTTTGAGGATTCCTGTTATCTTCAAAGAAATGAAATTAGACTGCACAGGAAAGGTGTCAGATGAATAGCACATCCTAATAGGAAATATCAATATTTTAGTCTTGAGCTAAATAGTATTGTCACCTGGTGATCATTTGGCATGTTCTTTCAATTAAATTCATTTTCTAAAGAGAACTTAATCATTTACCAGGAGTATGATCTATAACTTTTCAAAAGTTTTTTAATAAATATAAGTTTGTAGATAATATACCACCCCTGGGTCTCAGGCATGTCCCATAATAATATTACAAAAATGAAAAGAGAAAAAAAAAACTAGCTTAGGATTGTTTAAAATGCATCTGGAGCCTGTACTGTTTGGGGAAAAAAAAGTTGATAAGTGGATAGCAACAAAGAAATTGAAGATCTATCATGTTAGAGAGCAAATATTTTTCAGTTGCCTTTTCTCCTTACTAACATCTTTCCACATATGTGAAAACAATGCTTATTGGCAATAAGCAAATCTTTAAGCAAACTCCCGTTCAGTATTCCAACATTATATTTAATTTTACTTTAAGGCTAGGTTTTGTTTTCTCTCCTGGGGTAAAATTAGCCGGGAACTTGGCAATGTTTTAGAGATTTAAAGTTTCATCCTTGTTTTGCTCTTTGTTCTTACTGCTGTGGTGGTAGTTCTATTCTAGATTTTTCCCAAGAGGGGCGATAAGAAACAAGCAAACTAAACTAACTGGTAAATACGAATACATCAGAGACTTCAGCGAACATAAGTGAGCGTACCAGAGTGAACGCTTTATTATCAGAGAAAGTTTCCAGCACTGTGTAAGACCATAGGAGGCCTCAGATAAAAACCATTGACATCTTCCTTACTCTATTCCTGGAAGCAAATATAAGGTCAACAGAATGGAAGATCTGTACAAAACTCTTCAGACACGCAATGATGTGTTCCGTTTTGCCTTTTATTTCTAGCAGTTTACACATGAGTATGAAAATGCTAACCACCATCTTTGAGCAAAAGAAGAGAAGTTTTTACAAGTATTCTGGAAGTTTTTCAGGGGGCTATATTTTTGTTGCAGTTAGATTAAATGGGAAACAGAGAGTCTTCAGTATTTGAGAACATAGCAGGACTTGCTATTCTCTTGTTCTTCAACCCCTTTCTTGTTCCTCACCTACTTGGGTCATCAATCCATAGTGACATGCTATTTATTACGCCATGTCTGTGTTTGCTGGAACTCTGAAGCCCCTGGGACATTTTTTAATGGAGTCTCAATGTTTTGAGTCTAGTATTGTTATAATCAGGAAGAAAATTTAAAAAAAAATGCTTGATCCCACTCTTTACATTTGAGTGAGAAACAGAAAAGTTTCAGGGACCAAAGTTTCTCCACAGTTCTCTCCCTCAGAAAGGGGCTGGAGTTTTGTGGTACATTGTCCTAGTCACTGATGACTTTGGAAAAGATACCTTCGATGACCACAAATAGAAGACAAACATTTATGGAGAAAGTATAAGTTGGAGGGGGTACCAGTGTGCCAACTGTTATTTTCTGCTTCAAAGAACATTGGGTACAAACCTACTCTAGAAATATCTGTCAGAAAGGAGTCACAAAGGTGGCTCTTAATGTATCACATCCCAGGTTGCATTATGAAAACATCTTGGGATCAGTTCTGTCCTCTTCCATGTAAGTTGTGACAATTCAGTGGCTGTTTCCTGGTGACAAAGCCATGGGCAGAGTATACATATATACATACACACCTACTGTATACACACACACACACACACACACACACAGACACACACATATAATATGGAGAAAGTGACCGTGTGCTAAGAAATGCCAGAAGCTTCTAGAAGCCTGAAAAGTCATGGACATCTTCCCTAGGAGGTTCTTCCCTGCCTCTAGAAGGAATGCAATGGCTACCTGCTAGCCGATAAGACTCATTTCAGACTTCTGCTCTCTACAATACAAAATAATTAATTTGTGTTTTTTTAAGTGACTACGTTTTGGCAATTTGTTGCAGTAGCAATAGGAGACTAATAGATTGCCCTAAGCTTTAGAAAACCCATTCTTCCCCAAAGATGATGACAACTGAACTTTCCTTGACTCTACCTTGACCTCTTTCTACTATGCCTCTCTCTGAAATTTTCCTCCAAGAAAGGGCAATTTTAAAAAACATTTCTAAAAATCATATTTTGTACGATTTACCATCATTTCAAATACAGCATTCCAAATATTTATTGTGTGTGTGTGTGTGTGTGTGTGTGAGAGAGAGAGAGAGAGAGAGAGAGAGAGAGAGAGAAATAGATACTGGGGTTTGAACCCAGGGGCATTCTACCTTCGAGCTATACCCCTAACCCTTTTTAAATGTTTTCAATTTGAAACAGGGTCTCCCTAAGTTGCTGAGGACATTTCTAAGTTTCTGAGGCTGGCTTTGAACCTATAATCCTCTTGTCTTAGCCTCCAAAGTACTGGGATTACAGGCATGCAGCACCATGCCCGGCTAACGGAGTATATACATTTAGATGAATTTGAGACCCTGATTCTGAGACAGAAGAAAGACAACCTTAAACTCAGTTTCCACAGTGATATGCACATAAGACAGATTTCACTTCTGTGATCCCCAAATGTGTGGTGATATCTCCCCACCGGCAAGCAATGGCTTCCCCAGTGGACACTGCTGGGTGCCCTCTAATTCAATTGAATTCAGATATCATCTACCAAGACACAGCATCAGAGCCCACAGGTTGAGGACACGGTCCCACAAGACTTCCCCAACTTCAGACTCCAGGTACAATCTAGGTCTCTGGAACTTATGACCCACCTGGCTACAAAATAAGATTCCCATGAACCCCTCCATGGGTTCAATTAATTGCTAGAGTGTCTCACAGAACTCTGGGAAATACTGTACTTATATTTACTGACATCATATTTTTAAAGATACAAACATGCAGGCAGAGGAAGAAATGCATGGGATGAGGGCTAGAGGGATCTGAGCACAGGTCCTTCTGTCCCATGGAGTTGAGGTGTGTCCCTCCCAGCATGTGGGTGACTTCTCGCTCACCTTCCTGCAATCCTCTCAAAGTTCTCTGAACCCTGTCATCTTGGCTTTTATGGAAACTACATTGCCTAGGAATGATTAAAGCATGAACAGCCATGGAGAAATATGATTGAATAAGAAGGGTCTAATCTGACACTGATAGACCTAGTAGGGAAGCCCAGTAAGGCCCGTCTGTTCAGATTCTTTGTGACCTCACTGTGACAGTGTCCCTTCCTCCTGGGTAGGGCACAGGACCCTTCTGAAATGGGGTCTTACAGTCTACCATCAGACACGGTAGGTCAGAACTTTATGGCTAGCTTCAAGACAGAAAGGAGGGGAAAGATTAGAGGATATTTTTAGCTCCTGTGACCCAGCTTAAGGAAGAGAAACTCTAGTTTCTGTGGCCTGCCTGGGGAAGAAAAAGGAACAGGTGAGAGGAGGCCAGGAGAAGGTCAGAGAGAGAGAGATTTTCTTTGAGTCCTAAAGCACCCCAACATTATCCCAGTCACTTAAGAAATAACAAGTGCTATGAGAGTTAGGAGCCAGAAACTGTGTACGAAAAACCAAAAAATATATATCATAATGTCACATTTGTCTTCCTAGGTTTCAATGTTAAAGACCTAGTTGCTATAGGTTTCCTTCTCTCTGAATAATAAATTAGTGTTTTCTTAATGAAAGTACTTAAGAAAGACATAAAGGATCACATACCATATTGAAATATAATTTTAGAGTTTCATATTATACCTCGAAACGTAGGTACACGTGGGTGATTGGACACTGGAGGAACCTGAATATTCTTGGGATCAGTTCTGTCCTCTTCCATGTAAGTTGTGACAATTCAGTGGCTGTTTCCTGGTGACAAAGGCACGGACAGAGTATACATATATACATACACACCTACTGTATACACACACACATGCACACACATATGTATAATATGGAGAAAGTGACCGTGTGCTAAGAAATGCCAGAAGCTTCTAGAAGCCTGAAAAGTCATGGACATCTTCCCTAGGAGGTTCTTCCCTGCCTCTAGGAGGAATGCAATGTCTACCTGCTAGCTGATTAAGACTCATTTCAGACTTCTCTCTACAATACAAAATAATTAATTTGTGTTTTTTTAAGTGACTACGTAATGAAAGTACTTAAGAAAGTGTGTAAGGAAAGTACGTAATGAAAGTACTTAAAAAAGACAAAGGATCACATCCCATATTGAAATATAATTTTAGAGTTTCACCTTATACCTCAAAATGTAGGTTCACGTGGGTGGTTGGACACTGGAGGAACTTGAATAAATGCTTTTTGTGGGGTATACAAATATGGAGGGAAACACACCAAATGTTGTGTGTATGGGTTTGTGTTACTTTGAGTCTCACTATGATGCATAATTACATTGCACCAATAAAAGTATAAAATAAACCTAAAAAAAAATTAAAAATCAATTTCCAAGTAAACAATTGGCCCTGACTTCAAGTCCTAGGATCTTCTTCTGTAGCGACTCAAACTAACACATCAGTATTCTCCCTATTTTGCCACTTTGGGAAAACTGTCCGCTGACAATTATAAAAATATTAATAGTGGTGAAATCTTCCAAGCACATATCATATATCTTCATTGTAACAGACACTTTATATCCATCATTTCATTTAATCTCCTTGACAAAGCCACATGATTGGAACTGGATCATCCCCATGGCATGGACAAGAAAACCAAGGCTTCGGGATGTAATGTATCTTGCTCAAGAGTTCACACATATTGCAAAAATAGATTAACGTCATGTCCATGTGACTCGGCATGCTATGCTCCTAAGCAATGGTGTTTAATCTCCATCACAGCCTCTCTGTCTTAAGCTGAGTGTCACAGAAATCACTCCATGAAATTCAGCCTCATCAGACAGGATGTAAAGTATAGACCAAGAAAGCAGCATTTTGCAGTTTCATTGAAGTCACTTGGGAAGTGCTACAGTAGATCACAAGCTCGGGGGGGCCAGGCCTCCTTCACTGCCCCATCAGCCACCAGTACAGCTCCTGGCACACCCCCAATGCACGCTTGCTGAATACATGGCGAATCTCTAATCTCCTCCATGGGTTATAAGTCCTTCGCTTAAGGACCCTGGTTAGATCTCTTTTATCTCAACATTTTCATTTTAATCAGTCTTACATCTCTGTAAGCTGTTGTTAGGAACATGTTAAAAGACTGTTTTGCTAGACTGGTTACTTATATTTTCTGGGCTGTCTAGGGCTGCCCCGAGGTATCTCTGCTAAGCTTGAGTGCAGGCAGAAGAGAGAGAGGAGGAGCAGCCAAGCATAGGTCTCCCTGTTTCTTTTGAACAGAAACTCCCTATACTGGTTTATCCCCCAGAGGCTATTCTACAATGCTAAAGATGCTGGCTAAACATTTATATACATTATTTTGCTCTTTTATGGAATCTCTTACAAGAAGCAGTCATGGAAAAATGGCAGAATTAGGGAAAATCAAGAAATGAAATAATTTACTCTAGCTTGTACATGAGAAGAGTGATAAACTATCATTATGATAACCTGTCCAATTTTCCTTGGTTTGAGGCTCACAGTAAAAACTAAAATATCTAAAGAGCAGAGTTTCTTTTTTAAAGAAATGTTGACAAAACGATACTTCCTACACATGGCATTTTATAAGGAAATCATAAAGATAAGTATATGTAGCCATTGAATAATCTGAGTTCCCTTCCCTTCGGACTTGCCCCCTCCAATCAGACCTTAGAAATTATTTTAAAAGGTGGGATTAAGGTGATATCTCAAAGGATGAGAAAAACAAAGATTATCAACAAGAAATTGTCTTAAATAACACAACTTTTGTAAAATATTAAGCACAATGCCTGGCATTGTAAGTACTCTATGGATGTGAGCCTTAATTGTTGTGTTATTGTTTTACAAGGGTGTGCTAATAGTTTGAGTAATGATGGGCATCCAATACAAATGCCATCAGACTCACAGAGTATGACTTGTAAACCCCCAGGGACAGGGTGGCAGGGTAGGCAGAGATCATCTGTGTTGGGAGTTCAGCTCTGCACAGAGCTGGGAAACTTATGTGATAGGTGTATTGGTCAGCTCTGGCTGCTGTTGCAACAAATATCGTAGACTGTGTAGCTTAACAGAAATGTAGCTTTTCACAGTCTGGGAGCTAGAAGTCTTAGATGGGGGAGCAGCATGGTGGGTTTCTCCTCCTGGCTCTCCTCCTGGCTTCAAGGTGGCTGACTCTAGCTATCTCCTTACATAGTGGAGAGAAAGAGAGACAGAGAGAGACACAGAGGGAGAGAGAGCTTTGGTCTCTCTTCCTCTTTTTCTTTTTGCAGTACTGGGATTGAACTCAGGGGCATTCTACCTCCGACCTACACCCCCAGCCCTACTTTTTGTAATTCTTTATTTTGAAACAGGGTCTCACTAAGTTGCGGAGGGCCTCACTAAGTAACTGAGGCTGGCCTCGAACCTGCCATCCTCCTGTCTCAGCCTCCCAAGTACTGGGATTACAAGCGTGCACCACCACACCCGGCTTCTCTTCCTCTTCTTACAAGAACATTAATCACCTGATGAGGACACCACCCTCATGATCTCCTTTAACCCTCATTACTTCCCAATGGCCAGATATTCAAATAGGATCACCTTACGGTTTAGGCTTTGTATCCATCAGCATTCTTACAGCCATAATATAAAAGATTGATCATGTAATTTAGAGGAAAGAAGATTTAATTGCATACAGTTTTGGTTTAGTCCATGTGAGACCAGGGACTGCAGATCTCCGGGCAAGGCGGCAGGAGCTGGAGAGAGGGAGAGTACATGGGCTGTGCTCCTCACATCATGGAGGCTGGAAGTAAGAGAGAGATCAGGGACAGGAGGAACCATATATAATCCCCAAGGCCACACCCCAGGGTGGATACCCACCTTCTCCACACACACCCTACCAGCCTAGGCCACCACCCAGATAAACCCATTGTAATCCCACTGCTGGGGTTACAACCCTCATGACTCAATTACAGCAACTCTAAACCCCAATTCATGAGATCTTCAAGGGGTCATTCTATATCTAACTGTAACAGGCTTCACCTCACCAACTTGGGGAGACACAACATTGAGTCTATAGCCACAGAGTTTTAGTTTCAGTTTTCCCATTCAGAGTAGAGACTTTAGAATAGAGATGTGAAGTCTCTTTCTCGATTTTTGTACAGTTGAGTAAGGTGATGGGCGAGTGTGGCTCAGAGTAGCCCACTCATAATGGGAGATGGATAAATGTCACACTGCCCTTCCTTCTCTGGGATGGCGCATCCTTGGATCCAGTTCCCTGGGGAAGACTCTACCAGGGCCATTCATTTCCACACTCCAGATCTGAGCCACTCTGTCTGTATAACGAGCTAAGATCAGAGGTTTCCTAAAATCCCGACAGTTCTAAAATTCTCTTCCAATGCATGTTTCATGTTATTACTAAATTGACTTCTTCAAATAATTGATGTTTTTACACAGTATGCAGAATTCTCGTAATAAGAAAATTATTAAACTTAATTAAAGCTCTGAAAAAATAAACTTAGGACCCGATTTGATGATGCTATTATTTATCATAAATTATGAAAGATACATTATACTATTTCTCATCGCTCCTCTGATAATTTTCATTAGAAACTAGCACTTATGAGGATGGCGCAGGGCTGTCTAATTTCAGAAAATAAAATAACTAGCTACAAATTATATTGAGAGTACTCTGGAAAGTAGGATAATTTGGGCATATTATTACATTATCCCCAATAATTGTGCAAGTTTTGCTTGATTCAGAAAATAATAAAATTGCTAAAATTCTTGTATCAGTTATCAATTACCTGCGAGTAGAAGAAACACCCAAAGGAAAAAGAACCATGCACGTGGAATATTAAACTTGAACAAGAGTCTCTCTTCGGTTCTTGTACTGCTGGGCTAACATGGTAAAACAGGCTTTCAGATGGACCAAACTGCCGTCATGAATATTAGTCATACATCTTTATTAATCTCAATTTTGACAGTGTGCACTCAAGACTGAAAATTATCACATATTGGCCGGGCGTGGTGGTGAATGCTTGTAATCCCAGTACTTGGGAGGCGGGGACCGGAGGATCCAGGTTCGCGGCCAACCTCAGCTACTTAGTGAGGCCCTCCGCAACTTCGTGAGACCCGGTTTCAAAATAAAGGATAAAAAATAGGGCCAGGGGTGTAGCTCGGAGGTAGAACGCCCCTGGGTTCAATCCCCGGTACTGAAAAAAAAAAAGAGAGAGAAAATTATCACATATTAGGCAAAAACTTTGAGCATGACCTTGAGTAAAATTACAAATAAATTGGTGAAGAAACAGGGGAATTTATGGTCTAATTAACAGTTTCAGAGTCTTTTGTTTTCAGTAACAATACTCCTTAGATACCCCAGTATTAAGTTGGCAAATTAATAGAGGAGGATAGCAAATGCCCTTTCCAGTTTCACTCCATATAATTTTCAGCTGCTAAAGTCTTCTAAAAGTATCTACCCAAGCATGGCTTGTGGAGGGGGAAAAAAAAGTAAAAAAGCTAAATAAAAAAACACATTATGCAGCAGAACTCATTTGAATGATTTATTTTAAAACGTTACTAAAGAAAAGAAAGAAAAATTCTTTAGTACGCAGAATCTATCTCTGAAATCCTTTGGGGAAATACAAATTTATTTTGCTCACATAATCTGGGCAATAAAATTATGGCATAATCATAGAAACATTTTGTAAAATAATGTCCGGGATGTGACTAATGCAAATCACCAGGCAATTTCCAGATATCCATATTATTTGCATATTTAGAACAGGCTACCTCTAGAAATCTATTTAACGGAAGGGCTAGGATGTTTGCACCAAGAAAATAATAATACTGACTTATTAAGTGATTATTATGCCTCTTTTTATCTCACTAATGCTGACAATCTGTTTCCATATATTAATCTTCTCCCCATTTTCAGTGACCCCAAAATGATTGTCTATGGGATCCACTGTCAGCAGAAACCAAGGCACACATTTTGTTGTTTGTCCTGACTGTGATGACTAGGAAGTAATGGTGCCATTTATAGAAAGTGAAAAATTGCAGAAGTCCTAATTTAAGAAATGCTATAATAAATTAGCTGGGCATGGTTGCTCATGCCTGTAATCCCAGGACTTTGGAGGCTGAGACAGGAGGATCACAGGTTCAAGACCAGTCTCAGTGACTTAGTGAGACTCTCAGCAACCTAGCAAGACCCTGTTTCAAACTAAAATCATTTAAGAAGGGTTGAGGGTGTAGCTCAAGGTAGAATGCCCTTGGGTTCAATCTCCAGTCTCTCTCTCTCTCTCTCTCTTTCTCTCTCTCTCTCTCTCTCTCTCCCACACACACACACACACACACACACACAATATAATAAATTAAGATTTGGAATGCTGTATTTGAAGTGATGGTAAATCGTACAAAATATGATTTTTAGAAAAGTTTTCTAAAAATGTCCTCTCTTGGAGGAAAGTTTCACAGAGAGGCAGAGTAGAAAGAGGTCAAGGTAGAGTCAAGGAAAGTTCAGTTGTCATCATCTTTGGGGCAGGATGGGTTTTCTAAAGCTTAGGGCAATCTATTAGTCTCCTATTGCTACTGCAACAAATTGCCAAAAACGTAATCACTTAAAAAATCACAAATTAATTATTTTGTATTGTAGAGAGCAGAAGTCTGAAATGAGTCTTATCGGCTAGCAGGTAGACATTGCATTCCTCCTACAGGCAGGGAAGAACCTCCTAGGGAAGATGTCCATGCCTTTTCAGGCTTCTAGAAGCTTCTGGCATTTCTTAGCACATGGTTTGTTTCCCCATGTTCACACTAGCAGATGCATCATGCTGACCTCTGACTCCATGGTTGGCTACATCACCTCTCACTGTGACTCTCCCTCCTTCTCCTGTCCCTTCTGAGGTCACTGCACTTACACAGGTGCCACCTGGATAATCTAGGGTAATCTCCCCATTTTAAGATCCTTCATCATATTTTCAAAATCTCTTTTTCCATGTAAGGTCACATAGTTATAGTTTTGGGGGACTGGAGTGGGGACACAGGTGGGTGGTCATGATGCTGCCAAGCAAAAACTGTTATAAAACGTATCAGCATAAGGTAAAAAATGTGGTGACTCTCCAAGGGCTGTGTGCATGGGTGTTTGTATAACTTTCATCTTCACAATGATGTATCATTACAATGCACCAATAAAAGTATATTTTTTAAAAAGTATGATGAGCCGGGTGGGCATGGTGGCACACACCTGTAATCCCAGATACTTGGGGGGGGCTGAGATAGGAGGATAGGACTGCAGGTTCAAAACCAGCCTCAGCCATGTAGTGAGACTCTTAGCAACTTAGCAAGACCCTGTCTCAAAACAAAAATAAGAAAAGGGCTTGGGGTGTAGCTCAGAGGCAGTATGCCCCTGGGTTCAATCCCCAGTACCAAAAAATAAAAAACAAAAAGTATGAGGATTAAATAGAGCTATCTGGGTTCCCTTTTTTTTGACCATAGTAATTCTGTTAGACTTAGACTTCTGTTAGATTTAAACATAGACTTAAGTCTAAGTTTAAATATTCACTATTAGATATGCTTTACCAATACTTTTCCAACATAAAATTTCCATTAGCAGGAATCACTGATTTTTATAAAATATATAATCTGAAGGGTTTCGATAAATGCATGCACATGATGAGCCACCACACCAATCAAGACAAAGAGTTTTTAATCACTCTAAAAACAAATGACTGCAGATTTTATAACTTCTACAATGTCTCTTCCTTTTAGAAACTTTTATAAATGAAATTAATTGATTAATTGATATTTAATTGAACTACCATTATAGATCGCAAAGAATATACATGTGTACTTATGTGTATATATGTATACATATATATGTATGTGGGTGTTTATGTATGTATATATGTCATCTGTTTCCTTACCTTTTCTTGTTTCTAGACGCTTTCTACATGGCTTGACTCCTAACGTCCTTCCTCCATTTTTGAGCTAACAGATAAATCAACTGTGACCTCTGATTCCATAGTCCCATCTTTTATTTTTTATTTTATTTTTGGTGCTGGAGATTGAGCCCAGGGGCATTCTACCTCTGAGATACACCCCCAGACCTATTTTATTTTTTATTCTGACACAGGTTCTCACTAAGTTGCTGAGGCTGGCTGCAATCCTGTGATTCTCCTGTCTCAGCCTCCCAAGTACTCGCCTGGCTAGTCTCAACTTTCTAGTCTCTCACTTTGATTCTCAAATACATGCACCCAATCATGAAACGTGAACATACACCTTTCTACCAATGTCTATATGTGATAGTCAATCTAGTTTGTCAACTTGACCTGATCATAACACACCCAAGATCATGTGACTTTGAGTGTGTAACAGCAGATTAAACAGAAAGCCTGCCCTGAATGTAGGCAGCAGGATTCTGATAGGTGCAGGACTTAGATAAAAGAGGGAGAAGCCGCATAGAGCAATGCGAGACTCTTTCCGAAGAAAACGCATTTGCTCTCACCTGAGATCGTCGGCCTCCTGGAACTTCGCCGTTTCTCTGAAGAGCTTCTTGATCTTCTGCTCTTGTCTGAGATCGTCGGCCTCCAGCCCTTCGAACTGAAACTTCACCATCGTTTCTCCGAAGAGCTTCCTGATCTTCACATCTTGGACTGGGACTGAATTAGTGGTTGCTCCGATCCTAAGACTCCAGCTCTTAGACCACCCGGCCAGCTACTGGTTCCTCTGACTCTCCACGTGCAGTCAGAACTTGGGACTACATTGCTTCAAACTGTAAGCCCATCTGATAAATCCCTTTTTCAAATATACTCATTCTGTGAATTCTGTTAATCTAGTGAACCCTGTCCAATACACTATAGAAGATCTTAAGAGGTTAGAGATACTAACCACCTAATGCCAGGCTTAGACCCCCAGCCTACAACATTTTGATAAATTATCTCCATTATTTTTCCCTATAGTACATCATAGATATCTACATCTTAGTAAAATATTGTAGTATATATTTGAGATCTCCGAAATAGAATCATTGCTAGTATAGTATCCTCTTTATATGATTCCTGCTTATCTACTTTTATTTACTATGAGTGCTGATGGGATTAGTCACAAGTTCTTGCTTTTAGGAAACTGTTTCTAGGTAGATCTTGGGGTCTAAATGAGACAACTAGTTTTTCATGTTTGTTATTTTTCCATAATTTTGGCAAATTAGCTATGAAATTTTCTTAGACATACAGTGGTTAATAAAAACCAAGAAATGAGAATAAAGTTGAAATTATATTTTGAGTCTAAGCAGAATTCATAAATCGAAGTAAGCTGGCTTAAAAAAAGGAACTATTTTACCTGGAAACTTAATAAAAGATAATAGGAAAAAATAAATGTATTTTGTGCAGTTTTTAGGGAATAAGCTTAGAACACAAGTTCTATGATCCAGTGGGTGGCACAGAACCCTTGACTATTGTTTTAGTCAGCATTTTCACAGCTAAAATATAAAAGACTTGAGCATATAACTTAGGGGAAGGAAGATTTATTTGCTCACAGTTTAGAGATTTTGAGTTCAGTCCATGTGAGGCCAGGGATGAAGGATCTCAGGGCATGGTCGTAGGAAGGGAAGAGAGGGAAGAGAGGGAGAGAGCAAGGCTTCCCTCTTACACCATGGAGGACAGAAGCAAGAGAGAGAACAAGGGGAGAAGGAACCATATATAATTTCCAAGACTGTAGCCCTAGGGACCCACCTTCTACAGCCACACCCTACCAGCTCAAGTCACCATCCAGATAAATCCATTACAATGAATTTGTCTACTGCTGACATTACAACTCTCATGACTTAACTATATATCAACCCTGAAGGTTATAACTGAGCTCTTTAGGGGACAGTCCATATCCAACTGTAACTACCATGCCCTGTGTTAACAAAGTCCACTAAATGGATCCTAGAGGTAATGAGAGAACCATGCTCCCAGATAAACCAGGAGACTGTACATCTAAGCTGCATTGTCATTCTGAGCTAATCAAGAAGAAAGGTAGGGCCAAAGTCCTACATGAACTGACCAAGGAGTCAAAATTGATGCAAGTGAATGAAAGTTGAAAGAAGTCGTGGCTGAGAAGAAAAAATGCAGGTCACCTGTAGATGAGGAGAGCCTCTGATGGAAATGACTGGTTTATTTTAAGCAGCTCACTGTGGACAGAGGATCCATTTGCTGCACTAATCACTTATTAACAGTGTTTATAATGGCTCCATGCTTGGAGAAGGCAAAGGGTTAAATGTAACCAAGTTTGGTCCTATTCATACAATATTTTGGGGGACAAAGTGGCAAGATTGTTCTTCCCAATTTTTAATGTAAAACCCCAAATGAACAGGGATCCCTTATTATCAATGTACAAACCACTAATTTGTTTTGACTAAGTTACTCATTATAACCTCATATGGATTACAAATATAAACAACTTTGAAAATCATTTGAGATGTTGGTAAGAGAATGCAACTTAAAGGACAGGAACTTCGGTGCCAGATGGTCTAGGGTTTGCATTTCCAGCGGCCCCTGTGTTAGCTATATAAACAGGATATGCTATTTAACTTTTATAGCTTTAGTTTTCATCATGTGTAAAATGGAGATGATGCCCATTGCACTGGGTTTTTATGAAGATTAAATGTGGTCATAGACTTAAAATGTGTCACATGCTTCACACAATACTAGAAATACTAGTGTATTTCTCTCTTATTCCCTACTATCATTCTCAGTCAGACTTTGGTGGAAGCATAACAGGTGTTGGGTTTATAGATTGAACTCTAAAAAAAAAAGAAAGAAAGCAACTGTAACCAAATTCTTCCTTTTCTGCCCACAATAATGCAGATTTCTCCTTTTATTTGGTCTTGTCTGTGAAGTTAAAAGTCAAGAGTATAGAAGGTGGGGTATAGGGGTATAAAGATTTATTTTAAGCCAAGGGAAGATAAAAGACAAAAAAAAATTCTCCCCCACACAGGACGGATGGGTCCCCAGAGGAAAGTAAACCTTGAAGTTCTTGGGAGGAGGTGAGATTTTGTCTCTTCTTGTGGTTCCCCATCTACTCTTTTGTGATTGGTTAGAATTGGGTCTTGGGGACCCAATGTCTTTTGTCCAGTTTCAATCCTAATTTTTCCTTTACCTTAAAGGTCAATCTTCTAATCATCAATCTTCTAATCTCCTGGCACCACTTGTCTGCCTCCCCCATCCTTTTCCCTTTGATCACACTTGGAATTCATTTACACAGGTTGTAAGGTTGTAATGCCCAGCAGAAGGGGCTGAAGTTTTGTATTAACTTCACTGTTATCCCTGTATCTATTAACCTTCCCTATTTATATTCTTTCTATAGATGGTTTCCTTTAACCCTTCCTGTTCCTAGGACCTCCATCCCGCCTCACAAGGAAGCCAGCCATTGCTGGAGGAGCCAGGGATATTATCTTGACACAATTCTAGATAGCAGATCTCATGTCTGCTCTATCAAGAGGAGAATCATGCTCTACCTGGGAAGAGGCGGTAGTCTTAAGCACTCTCCCAGCTGACGTGAAAGGCATACAACCCATCACGGTAGGCTGAAGCCATGGTAGAAGTGCATCATGTAGCAACCATGCTTTCCTCTTGCAAATCTGGTCACCTCCAGGTGGTTCAGTTGTAGCTGAAAAAGTGTTGGGACTGTGAGCTCTCTGTTCTCTAGGGATGACCGGAGCCATCATCCTAAGGAGATTTGAAGAGAATAAGTTCCTACCTGTATACAAAAGACTCATATCCTTATGTCAGAAGGGATCTCCTGATGTTGTCGATTACCCTGATGTTCAGCTGCTGTTACTCCTTTGTATGGCAATGGTCAAGGGAAGTCTTTTCTCCTTTGTGTTTTGAATTATTTTTTAATGGACTGAACACAATCACACACACAGACCCATGTACATATGCATGCATATGTATTTACAGTATATGTTTACACTCCCAATTTAAAAACCAAAAGACAGTGGTACCTAAGAGTAATTTCATAAGTCTGAAATTATTACAAATACAGTTTAAGCACTTGAGTTGATTATATACAAATACCACCACTGGTAAACAGATACTTTTTAAAAAGTTTGTAAGAATGAAAACTTCTGCATACAAATTCTAGTTATTGATTCTTCTCATTTTTAATGGAATAAGGCAAGTTTTATTGTCATAATTTGATGAGTATGTTTACTGCAGACATTTTATCATGCTGGCATGATGATTTAGTAGAGTTTTAGTGTTTAGTTCTTAAATGTGGTCAAAAACACTCCTTAGAGTACTTTGGGCAGTAATAGCACATACTATAAATGCATGGGGGGGGGGAGCAAAGCTATTAGTGTTTGGAGTTGTTGGTCATTTAAATTTTTCACACATCAGTGAAAGAATAGATTTCTAAGTACTGGAAAGCACAAGACTACTTTGCATATTATAGATTTATGATTAAATTTAAGCTTCAAATTTAACTGAAAACTTGTGTAATTAAAAGCTTGTGCAAATGTGTAATCTTCATGCATTAACTAAAACTTTATTTTTTTTCCTGTTGATCTTTGCAATGACCTTATTCTAGAACGTTCCACGGTATTGAGTTTTGAAATGGCAGTAAAGAAACAAGTACCTCAAAAGTCGATTTAATTGATTTCCATTCATGCAGATGCATTAACTTTTACTTCGGCTGATGTTCTTCTTTCCAAGTGGATTACGGTCACCTGAACACCGGCTTTCAAGGGTCCACCCCATCCCACTTCCCACCCACCACATTTCTGAGATTGCCTCAGGAATATTCATGAACAAACCTTCTGAGAACGAGCCTATCGAGTACTTTGTTTACTCTAAAATTGTAAGCATCACTATACTGAAATGAATTACATCCATGATAAGCTATAAATACAAATAATTATAAGAACATATAATAGTGAAACATTTATGAAACAAGATAAAATGTGACACTTTTATTGAATATAAAATAGTTACTTACATTTAAACATTTAAAACTGGGAAGATATATGCCAATTTCAAATGCATTAAGAACATAAAGGAGAGACGCAGCTCAATGCATAGGTTTATATTTTCTCAATGTTCCTGTAATGGTAACACCACCTGTCTTAGGCAGAACTGTAGTCAGAATGGAAAGTCAAGTCTCAGTCTTATAATGGTTTGAGAGACTGACAAGTCAAATAGTATCTTTTGGCTTTAATTACCTTTATATCCAGATGAACCAAATAAATTCAAAATTTCTATCTTAGTTATGTCTTTTTTTGGGGGGGTACTTCAAATTTAACCCAGGGGAATCCTATCTCTAATCTACACCCTCAGCCCTATTTTATTTTTTATTTGGAAACAGGGTCTCACTAAGTTGCTGAGAGCCTGGCTAAGTTGCTGAGGCTGGCCTCGAACCTGTGATCCTCCTGTCTCAGCCTCCCAAGTACTAGGATTACATATCTTAGTCATTGCTGCTAAGTAGCAAACCTCTTTATTGAACAAATGTCCTTCTCATGCCTTCTAGAGGTTTCCACAGTCAACTCTACATCAACATCTCCATTCCACTTGTCACTTTCTCCTAAAACCTCAGGCTGACTCTGATTTCTGTTGTTTCCTTAAAGGCATTAACACGTCTTCAGTTAATCTCAGCCTCCGGAGGTGCCCTGGACCTCCTCTCCTCACATTCTACATCATCCCTATTCTCTACCTTCCGCACTTGACTCATGAACAAGATCTCTACCTTTTAATTCTGTACTGACTCTCCAACTCATTTCTTCTTTTCCATTTACAATGCAGTTCTCTGAATTTGGGCCTCCATCACTTCTTATCTGAATTACTATGATGGATTTATAACAGATCTCTCTGTCTCCGGTTCCCTCTCATTTTTCTTCATCTAGTTGTCACTCTAATCTTGGAAAATAAGACTCTAGTCATGTTACCCCTTCCCAGCCCTTGCTTGAAGTCCTTCACTTCTCTTAGATTTCAGGGGGGAAATCAAGATAAAACAAGGACTGAACTATTAAATTTTGACTGAAAAAAAAAAGGTAGATGGACCTCATTTTCCACAACTACAAGATGCTAGGATTTCATTTGATTAACTCTGAAGACTATTCAATCTTCCCAAATTCCACCATCATAGATAGAATTCCTGTGCTTTCTGTCCCTGGCACCAGGACACCCCTGTCCCTCCACCACTATAAAACAGTCTCCATCTCTTAAATACCTAGTTTATCCCAAGGAAGATGGAGAACAAATTGGATATTGAGTCTTAGGGTAATTTTATGAAACTAATAGTGCTCAAGGATATCATGGAACCAGGATGTCCTGTCTCAAGGCCATCTCCAGAAAGGAACATCCATGAAGATTATATAGATGACCACAGACCATGTTAGTACCTTACTGTGTCCTTTCTAATCAGCCATCTCATGTCAACATCATAACTCAAATTTAGCAATAAATGATTATGAAAGAAGTGATAAGAAGGCTTTGATGTTTGTCTTTTGAAAGTATTTATCCCTTGACATTTCAGATTGCACATACAATACCATTGTTACGTTGGGCAAGGTCTTCTGACCATTCCAACGTGTGTACCCATGCACTTCAAATGGACTCCCTTCTTGCACAGCACACAGTAGGTAAGAATCTACAATTTAAGGTAATCAACTTGCATTTAAGGGAGGCAAGAAGATAGAAGACCTGTACAACTAGGCAGAGAGCGACAGTGACTTCAGTTTGGGGCCATTAGCATTATGATCATCATTGTTTTCACTGTATCTTTTGTTTTCAAAGATAGTTAGGAAAACTGAATAGATTGATTCAGAGTTTGTAAGGAGTCAACCTATGTTATGTGGATCTTCCATGTAGGTCAGACTTTCTGTGTTGGCACTCTTCCCATTTGGGGCAGGATAGTTCTTTGTTGAAGGAGACTGTCCTATGCATTGAGGAAGGTTTAGAAGCAGCTGTCTTCTAGATTCATGTAGCACCCGCCCCAGTTATGGCAGCCCCAAATCCTCCAGGTATCGCCAAGTGCCCCCTTGGGACAAGGGTCACAAAATTATCTCTGAGAATTACTAATGACGATGTAAGATATGATGTTTTCTGATAAGTGACTGTATCAGCTTCCCTTGGTATAACTGAGTACTTGGAGCTGGGTAATTGGTAAAGAAAGTATGTTGATATAGCTCACAGTTTTGGAGGCTGAAAGTCTAAACAGCATGGCCACAGCTCTGGTGAGGGCCCCCTTGGCAGTATCATGTCATGGTAGTTGGCTTGAAGGATGGGGACAGGAGACCAGAGCAAGACTCAGTGGTCAGGTTCTTTCTCTTCATCATCTCACTCTCAAATGAACAACTAACTCACTCCAGGAGACTAATGTCAATCCTTTCTGAGGGTAGTGCCCCCTGTCACCTCCCTCTAGATTCTACCTCTTAAAGGTCTCACCACGTCTCATGTCACCACACTGGGAACCAAGCTTCCAGCACATGAACCCTTTGAATGATAGAGAAGAAAAAAACATATTGATTCTTTTCCCTGTATCATGGGAGTGGTCTTTATATTTCTACAGAAAAGAAAAATTATCAAGAAACATAAACAGTAGTTTTCTCAACTCAAAGAATAAACATTTTCTGTTGCGTCCTTCAGTGGGAATTTCTCATTAGTAATTTTTCCCTCTATTGTGTATCCCTCCGTGGTAATCACAGGGAAGTATAATTTAAAGATTTTAGCTGAACACTGAGGGATAATGATAAGAAATATATAAAGAGAAATAGAAAACAAATTATCCCAGAGGCAGAGAGAGATGGGAAATGGAGATGGGAGATGGGAAAAAGTGGGAAAAAAATCAGATTTCTTCTACTTTGTTTCATTAACTCATTTAATTAAGCAATTATGCTTCTGACTATGAGCCAGGGAATTTCCAGATTATTTTCAAATGTTAAATCATGTAACCCTCCTCATAATTCAATGAGCAAGGTGCTATTAATAATTCTGTGTTGTAGTTGTGGAAACTGAGGCTCATAGAGATTAAGCAACTTGGAACAAAATCTCAGAGCTAGAAATTGACAGAGTCAGGGTGTGAATCTAGCTAGCATGATCATAGCATCTGTATTCTCAACAATTATGCTTTAAAAAATGTGTGCTAAATCAAATTGCCTAGACACTACCTTCACCTGCTATACTTAAATCTCCTACGCTGATCCAGGGACAATGACCTCAAGGGACCTCACTGCACACTCTGAGATGGAACTCTGCCTGTCTGAAATGTATTGGGGTAAGCTTTTGGTACCAACACCAAAAGAGGATGGGCAGTAAGACAAGGAAATGGAGAAATTGAGCTGTGATACATTTTCGAGAAAAGTCTCAGCTGATCCTATTAAGAGATCTAAAGCATGGGTGGCCCTTCAAAGGGTTCTCATCTTGAGCCTGGGACTGACCCTTGTTGTCAAATCAGCCCAGTGGCTCAAAATGAACTCTCTCCAGAAGATGTCAGTTTGGACAAGGCAGCTCTTTCCAGCCCACAGCAATGCTTAGAGAGGGTCTCCGCTGAAAGCCATCAGCTGGGAGGTCACGTTCGATAAACCTATGCTCTCTAACTTTCCCCTGGTCACTGAACACATAGGAAAAACAGTTTCCATGCAGAATACTGGGGAAATGGCTGATTGTCATCACAGAAGACCAGCTTGTGACTTCTAACTACTCCAGGACTGACCTGACCTTACAAGAACGGTAGCCAATCAAAGCAATGACATGCTATTGCCCATTGCACACTCGTGAGAATGTCAGGGCGCAGCTGTGCAGGTGAACTTCAGAGGAGGACACCAAGCTATGACCCTATATAAGGCACTTTCTTTTGATGTACAGTTTCCTTCAGCAGCTTAGAAGCCTGGTCTTAGTGACAAAGGTTGCAGGACTGTCCTGTCATTTCCCGACCTCATGTGCATGGGTCAGTCCAAGAAGCCAGGGACAATGGCCTCAAGGGACCCCAAGAAAAATATCAACTCACTGACCTGGATCCCTATGGCAAGACTTCGGAAAATACCAATAGGAATCGGCATTGTAAGAATTCGGGAGAAATCTCTCAGAATTGGCATTAGCTAAAAATCTCAAAGATGTCTCCCAACACCCTTGACTTGGTGACCCAAGGTACTTCTATCAGGTGACTCATCCATCTTCAACACATGGGTCCCAGATGCCCTGGGGAGGGCCTCCAGCCCACGCAGTCATTTTCAGAAGTGTGATGGTCTTTGTGGAGGAAACAGGTCCTTCTAGTGGCGGAATTTGGTTCCATTGATTTCTTCTAACAAAATCGCACTATTCCAGTTTCTTCTGGCAGTTCCAGGCCCAGGGCCTCTTTGACCATCACCACGGACTTTAAAGTGTTCGAATCTTGGCAGCATCTTTATCCATCAGGAAAATCAGAGAGCCCCCCATAGAGCCCATCTGGCAGCTTGGTGGGCGGCAGGATTCAGCTCTCAAGTCTTTGCTATATACGTGGAGTATCAAGGCTTACCCCAGGACCTCTGTGAGACATGGGGGTGACCCAGCTTGCAAAGCCTTTACTTGTTCAGAGGAGAAGTTTCCATTTAGAAGTATTCAAACTGTTTTCAGCATATGGCATCTCGGTGAGTATGTCAAATGATGAGACAAGGATCCCATCCGGAGAGAGTGTGGTCAGCGATTAGGTCTTAAACAGCCAGGAGGGCTACAACAGGGTGGAGGTTGCTACAGGAGCTCCCAAGAAGGTAGTGACCTGTGGGAGAGGACTCCTCAACCAGGCATGCGGGGCTTCACCTGGCAGGAAAAAAGAATGGGGAAGGGATTCGAGTCCAGAGACATCAATGGTGTTCTCGAGGCAGCCAGACTCCCATGTTACTCAGGAAACAGCATGCACCAACCACTGTCTCTATCTGGACACTAGGACATCTCACCAACCTGGTGCTGGGATTTGGGGCAGCAGTAGCAGCCCTGTACCGAGCTCCTTTGCTGTATGAGAGAGCCAAGAAAGCTCGAAGTCCTTACGTGGTCACAGGAGACAAAACCACAAAGGACGTAATAATTCAGGTTAAATGTTGCTTAATGCATTTGTTGAAAAGCCTGGTCTCAAAAGTAATCTTTATGGCAGGTCTGCCCAAAGTATATACTCACCTAGCCAAGCTCATTGTTATCTAAATTATTAACAAATCTCCTATTTTACTGACTTTCTCCAAGTGGGAAAGAATGTTTAGTTCATTACTGCTCAATTCCCAGCATGTTGTTGAAGCAAAGAAAGTTATGCTTTTTTAGAAATTTGTTTTTAGGTTTGAATGGTTAAGCTCAAGGGGAAATAAAAAACAGAAATAAATATTAAAAGCAGATGAATTTAACTAAGATTTCCTATCTACGTGGAATATCAAGGCTATAGTAATTGTTAAAGAAATAGAGCTTCTATATTGCTTTTCGGAATGAAAGAATATAAAATTCCCTCGTGGCACTCAATGTCCCACAATGGCAAATACCTAGTTATCAAATGATAGAGCACTGGCAGGGTATGGTGGCGCACACCTGTAATCCCAGTATTGGGAAGGCCGAGAGGGGAGGATTCCAGGTTCAAAGCCATCCTCAGCCACTTAGTGAGGCTCTCAGCAACTTAGCAAGACCCTGTTTCCCAATAAAAAATAAAAAGACTGGGGGTGTAGCTTGGAGGTAGAATGTCCCTGGGTTCAATTGCCCCACACCACAAAAACAAACAATAAATAAAAATGTTAAGAGTACAGAATCATAAAGCAGGTCTTGGACCAAAGATTTGTAAAGTAGCTGAGACCTATTGTGTTTTCCTCATTCATTTATCCATTTGTTCAACAAATGATAGTCCTACTATGTGCAGAACAACTGTGTTAAACATGGAAAGTGATACAGATATACAAAAAAAGGTCAAATTTACTTTTTAGAAAGTCAGTACATGCACTTTAGTCCTAAGCTAAAGCAAAGATACTAGAGACTGTAATATCCATGCTATGGATATTATTAACCTATAGAATTCTTTATGTAAGTGTTCTTTCAGTTAGACATAGCCATTGCATGCAGGCAATTCAGTTGCAAAGATTTAATATTTTATCTTGAGACCACAAAAGCAATCCCTATTAAAGAGGTATTTAAATATATAAAACACATTATTTCCCTTTTTCTGATAACCCTTAAAGCATGAATATCATGTGGTTAATAAGTACATGTAAAGGGTTATCGGAAACATTTTAAGGATTATCAGAGAAATAAAATCATGCTTAGTAAGACTAAGTAAATATTAATATGTTCCAAATAGACTTAAGTACATTTTTAGAATTTGCCACTATTTCCTATTTTTTATTCCAATGCAAATAAAGAATAATAAAAAGTTTTTGTTTTCAATATTAGCAACTGGGATTGTAGTCTCTATTAAGATCTTAGTTCGTTAATGTCAAACAGAAGCAAGGAAAATATATGTAGTTCTCAGTGGAAAAGTGAACTTTAATGCAAAATAGAACAAATTATAATTCTTTTTTTTTTGGACTGGGGATTGAACTCAGGGACATTCTACCTCTTAGCTACACCCTTTGCCCCTTTATATTTTGAAACAGGGTCTTGCTAAATTGCAGAGGGGCTCTCTAAATTGCTGAGGCTGGCCTTGATTCTGCAATCCTCCTGTCTCAGCCTCCCAAGTACTGGGATGACAGGCTTGTGGCACTGTGCCTGGCCAAATTACAATTCTTAAAAAAAAGAAAAGAGCCAAGAGAAGGAGGATCTAAGCATTTGTAAGGAAAGAATACATGGAAGAGAAAGGCAGCAGAAGATGAAAACCAAACTAGCTCAACATTTGGTTTGGGAGTGGATGTTTTTGTAAGATGATGTGCAGAAGCCCAGATTGGCTTGCCTAAGTTATTTCTGGTAGCATTTAATCTTGTCAAGTTTCCTTTTGAAAGTTTCACATTTGACATCAACAGCAGTAAGAGTGACAGAAATTCAGTCAGCATTTCTTTTGTAAGCCTGATGACATTTTCTTCTTTTCCTTGCATTTCATTTGTCTGCTAGAGAGGATACTATTTGATATAAAAAGAACCATGCTGAGCCTGTTAGGGAAAAGTATGTAAGAATATTGTTTGTTCCCAATCACAATATGCTTTTTATGGGATAATATAAACCACTCCATCTGTCTATGGGGTGGAACAAGAGAAATAGCTTTAGTGCATAATTTATTTCTTTGGCACACGTTCTCCACGGTGACCATACCACAGCTATCCAGTAGGCACATGACTGGTTTCTTTTGATTTTTGCTCTACCTCGGATCATTAAGCACTTCACTTAGCATTTTCCGTGGATGATAGAATATCATATGAGCATCTTAGTTCAGTTTACGTGAACATGTGAACATGTAACTGCCTCATTGAAAAAGGGCAATTCAGGAGGAGGATTTAAGCACTGATAAATGTTTTCATATTGCAGATAGAGAGGCATGTATTTAATTGGAGCATCAGACCTATGTGTCTGCAGCATAGGGGCCCCTCACAACTATATTAACTGTGAGGTCATTTGGAAGATGACATATTTAATTGCAAGTAACCTGAAACTTGGCAATTTTTAAATGCATGTCATTTAGAGCCTTTTTTCATTCACTTAAAAATAATTGTGGAAAGCACATTATGTGCTACTATGCTAGGTTTTAGGATGTAGACAGAATCCGTAGTCTTATATATAAGGTTAATCATTTAAGAAAAATACATAAACTTAGCTGGGTGTGGTGGCATATGCCTATAATCCCAGTATTCGAGAGACTGAGGTAGGAGGATCACAGGTTCGAGACCCTTCTCAGCAACTTAGCAAGGCCCTGGGAAACTTAGCAAGACTCTGTTTCAAAATAAAAAGTGAAATAGGGCTGGGGTGAAGCTCAGGGGCAGGATGCCCCTGGATTCAATCCCTAGCACCACAGAAACAACAACGACAACAAAAACTATAAACTTGAATTTGTATATCTCACTTTGTATCATAATCATTCCCAGAAAGATAAAATAACTATAATGATAATCTTTAAAAAGGAAAGAAAAAGAAGACTGGCCTTGACAGAAATATCAGATGAATACTTTTTTTCAAATCTTGGCTTGATGGTAGACTTCCTAAATATGACCTAAAGTTGAAACCACAAAAGAGAAAGATTGAGAACTTTCACTTTCTAAAAACTAAAAATATCTATATGACAAAAACCCATAAAATTGCCTGACCTGTGAAAAACCAGGAAATATACTTATAAATCAGACAATGATTAATATTCTCAAATAACAAGGAGTGAGTCCTTAAATAAAAAAAGATAGAAAGTAAGAGTAAAGTATATAAGGGACATGTCCAAAAGTAAATTTAAAATGCAGTGAACCCATGAAAATGTGTCTTGCTTAAACAGACAGCAAGGGCATGGGGATGAGTCATTGTGATATGACTGTGCTCCTTGGACTGACATCTACAAACAGATTCTCATCTAGCATCGTTGGAGTATCATTAATCTCAGCCCAGTCCTACTGCCTTATTTTGGTGTTACGATTGCCATTTCTCTCAGTCAACATTCTCACTGCTGTGATCCAAAACAACTGACCAGACAACTAAGAGCAAGGAAGATATATTTGCTCACAGTTTTTGGAGATTCAGGGTTCAGTCCATGTGAGGCCAGGTCTGCGGAGCTCAGGGCATGGTGGCCGGAAGCTGAGAGAGGAATAGAGCAAAGGCTCTGCTCTCACATTATAGAGGCGGGGAACAGAGAGAGAGAGATAGAGAGAGAGAGAGAGAGCGAGCAGGGGGAGGAGAGGACATTATATAATCCTCAAGTCCACATCCCCAGGGACCCCTCCTTAGCAACCAAGCTCCACTTCCAACATTGCTATCTTGTTTCCGTGAGGGTTAGGGGGCATTCTAAATCCAAACCATTACATCATTTTTTAACATTTTTTATCTACACTGGAGAGTCCATCTCACTGGCAAAGCATTGCTGATAGTCCCTGAAGACTTTGACCTTGTTTTGTATCCAACAGAATAAATTCTCAACAGGGGAAAAATTTAGGGAGAGAACTTTCTCTTTGCCAATCATTTAACAATGCTCATATTCATGTATTCTTTTATGGAATCAACATGATGATGAAGATAGGGAAAAGTGGAGATACACAATGACCCATAGACTTAAATGTTTTAAAAATTCAGAAGACTTGTCTCCCCTTTCCTTACCCATACCTGAATTTTTATTCCTAAGGATCTAATTGCAAACACTGTCATGCAGGTCAATATTGTTTATCGATGATGAGCTACTTTGAACGCTGGCTTTTAATGGTACGTGGGTATGTTTTCTACCCATCAGAAATCTTTGCTTCTGGCTATCTCCACTGGCATCATGCAACTGTTACACTTCCAAACACTGTCAAGGTATTTTAAAGTACTTTTCCTTTTCTGCTATGAAAAGCACAGTTCTACTTATCACAGTCTGGGGTCATACAATTTGAAGAACTACTCACTATATTATGATCATTTCAGCCAGAGGGGGCAAAGCCTTCTGTCAATTTATCTGCTACCCAAATGTTCAAAGTTGTAATTAATTAGGAGGAAAGAATGTAGAGAAAATACATTTCAAAGATAAATCTAGTCATTGAGTAGTTCAGCCTGCCTTATAATTTCCCCATTTCTATAGCAACTGCCAAATTCATGTCTGCCTACAAATTTGGGAGCAGAAGAAATCATAGAAGGGGATTTAAAAAAATCTGACAGTGAGCTAAAAAGAATATCTGACACTTACAGATTTTTCTTTTGGAATGTATCAAAAAGCTTCTACAATACTATTGGAGTCAAAGTGTGGAAAGACATTAGACTCTTGAATATGTCTTGCATTTCTTTGTTTCCTGAGTGACCTAGGGGAGACAGAGCAGGGGCAATCCTGCTTTTATTTGCCTAGAGCTCATAAGTTCAAAATCAGTCACAGAACCATGCCACTTTATATCTGTCAGGACAGACCCAAAATACCATCCTGCACATATTCCTGTTCTCATTTAACAGAACCGTCACATACTCCTGTGCTCAGGAACAAAACCCAGAGAGATCACGTTCCTAAATAAACCCCTAATACAAGCATTTATCGTGACTTTCTTTCCAGATTGCCTGTTTCAAAGCACTAACACATCTTACTTCAGTTATTAGCACAATCTTTTAACTGGACTTGCCATTTCCATTTCCTCCTCCCTGACAAGTCATTTCAAAAGATGTTTTAAAAAGCCTAAATCAGATCATACAATCCCAGCAGGGCATGGTGGCACACACCTGTAATCCCAGTACTTGGGAGGCCGAGACAGGAGGATCATGGCGACGAGGATACCCTCAGCAACTTAGCAAGGCCCTGTTTCAAAATAAAAAATAAAATGGGTGGGGGTGCAGTTTGGAGATAGAATGTCTCTGTATTCAATCCTAGAACCTCCCCCCACAATAAAAATCATACAATTTCCACATCTTAAGCTATGCAATGAATCCTCTCATCTCATGGTGGCTCCTGTCAGCTTCCCTGAATTATTTCTGCCTCTCTTCCCTTAATTCATTATGGTTTAGACACACATAGACTCTCTTACTAGTTCTTATATAAGCCCAGCTTCCTCCATACTTACTTCTTCTATACTTTCTATTCCCTCTACCTAGAATACATTCTTCCTAGAGATTCATGTGACCAACTAACTTATTCTGACCATTGGGGTCTCAGCTCAAATGTATGTCCTTTTAAAGAGACTTCTCTCTCTATCCCAGTTAAATAGCTCTCAGTACTCTGTTTCCTCACCAGTCATTTGATCTCATATTTTTAGCTCATTTTCTTCAATGAACTTATGGCTACTGAGATCACCATGTTTATTTGCTTGCTTGTTTGTTTTGATCTGTTCATTGCTGTGTTCTTTGACACTAGAATGAAATCTCCATGATGGCACAGTCCCCACCAGCACCTTTTCCTCCCATGGCTGTATCCCATGTGTATCACATGCCTAAGATATACTCGTTGCTCAACGAATACTGATGGAATAAATTGCACCCTCATTTCATAAGTGTGAAATCAGATGAACAAAGTTCATGTCAGCTGACTGCAGTTTTGCTCCTAATACATAATCATAGAAAGGATATCCAAAATTCTTCAGTCATAGTCCAGGGCTCGGTGGCCAACCAGATAGCCTTTTCTTTTTCCTTTTCCTTCCTAAGTTTGGAAGAAATTCTGATATTCACAGTTAGATGGAACTGGAGGACATTGTGTTAAATGAGATGTAAGAGGTGCAGACAAACTGCCTTTTTATATTGCTGGATCCATATGGGCATTCTTATGTGTTGTGGACTTGGAAAGTTATAGAAGCTGTTCAGAGAGACAAGAAGGAAATGAAAAATGGTAGCCAATCAACTATCCCTATACTTTTGACTTTTCATTATCTTAACACTTATAAAGGATGGTTTAAAAATCATTGATGGAGCATGGTGGTGAGTGTAAAAGATAAAATTGATTTCTCACATATATGTACCTGAATAACAGGGACTCAGAAGAAATGGAAGGTGGAGATTTTGCAGCTGAGCAGTATTGCTCTAGGGAGAAAGACCCCCTACTGTTCTGGTTGATCTAATTACAAGGAAGAGCCACCCCACTTATTCTAGATGGTCGACCACATTGCAAGGATGAACCCCTCTCCAGTTGCTTAAGCAAGAAATGACTTCTTCTAATGGCACATTGCCTAGAATGAGAATGTTAATAGTAGATAAGGTAGTAGTTATGAATGGGAATGCCAATAGTAGATGAGGTAGTAATTATTAGACAGCTTTGTTATAAAGGTTACAGATGTTACCTCGTTATTTTCTACCCAGCACCCGTCTTTCAACTGGATCACTGCCTGTTCTTTATCCCAGGTGATTCAGGTGGGATTGTCAACCAAATACCACAATACCCCTTCTGTCCTCTGGCAAGAGCACAACCTCCGATCCTGACTTAACACACTGTGCTTTCTCATCTCACCATCTATAGTAAGCAGTCCTGTGACCAAGTGAATACTGAGGAAATTTTGACAGGTTCTCCCATACTGCTTCGGTCAACATTCTCCCTGCCGTAATCCAAAACGACTGACCACACAACTTAGAGGAAGGAAGATTTATTTGCTCACAGTGTTTTTTGGAGATTCTGGGGTTTCTTCCATGTATTGCTGAGTCTGCGGAGCTTACAGCATGGCAGAAGGAAACAGGAAGAGGGAGAAAGTAAGACTGCTCTCACATCATGGATGCCAGAAACAAAAGAGCAAGCAAGCAAACAAGAGGATTCAAAGACAAAAGCAAAGTCCCCAAGGCCACACTCCCAGAGGCTCACCTTCTATAGTCACACCCCACCTGCCAAGATTACCACCCAGTAAATCCATTACAATGGATTTATCCACTGATGAGATTATAACTCTCATGGCTTAATTGCCTCAACTCTGAACATTAATACAGGAGCTCTTCAGGGGAAATTCTATATCCAACCATAACATATTCCATGATATCACTGAACACTTGAGCCCAGAGCTTTCTAGAACTATCATGGAAAAACCCCAAGGAAGAAGGCAAGGATACAGATGCAGAGTTCTGCCATGTACAGAATGATGGGGGCATACCTGGGGTCTGAACTTTAGGATCTCAATGTTACTGAAGCCAAACTATCTATCTTGAACCAACCATGTAAATAAGAAATGACCTCCCCAAAATCTATGGTTAGTTTGGTTTCCGTTGTTTTCCATCAAAGAATTTTGATTATTAATCATATTTAGAAATATGATGACATTGTGAACTTAAAAAAATGATGTTCTTGGAACAATAAAATGTTTATATCTCAGTGAAATTCTGCATGATGTGATTTGTAGTGATATAGCATGTCCTTAGTCCTTCATTTTTATTTACGGGCGATTTTATTCAATGCAGTTTATTGACTATTTTATTTAAAGCATTTACTCATTCCTCAGAAATTCACAGGCTACAATTGACTCAGATAAATTGCTAATATCTGTCTAATCATTGTATTTACAAGGAACATATGTTCTAACTTTCTAACAGAATAAATGCAAAAAGAAATCATGGTAAATATATGTGGCTCCTGTTCCAAATACTATCTTCCAGAATATATTTTCACGGTTATAGGAATTCAGGAAAGGTGATCTTCTCTTTAATTCTAACAGACAAGGCTCAATTTCATCAGGAAAAATAATTATAAATCCCAATGATAAATCTCTCAGAGGAGTTTGCTGATTCAATACTTTGAGGCAACTAGTGTTTTGCCCTCAATTTTATTTTTATTGTTTTTGAATGATTAATACACAGGCATTGACTAATAATTTCTTTTGCAGAATAGGAATAGAATGTTATTGATAGATTTAGTTATGGTACTTGAAGATATAATAACTATAGAGCTTAAAACATTAAGCCAATGATGCCAAAGGAGGGGGAAAAACATGTTGGTAAATTTAAAGTGCAGCTTCAAAATAAAAATTATGGGTGACTCTTTTGACAGTAAATGACAAATCATTATTGGTAGTGGTGCTCAGACCTTTATAAACATTTCATCCAACTGGAAAAGTAGGAGAGATATAAACTACCACCAGACTCTCTCTTCTGAGCTCCTAATTTTCCAAACAAAATTGGTATGGAACAAATGATGGTGGTAATGTTACTTTAAATAGAAGATTGATTTTAAATGGATTTTCTGGTACAATTCCAAAGAGAAAGTATGCACCATCGAGACATGGGGAGACATGAGAACTTCAGTCTCTAAAAGGATTCTTGATCTCTGTGGTCATAAACCAATTGATGTTTTAAAAAATATTCGAGTACATTAGAAATTTTCCTAAAGTGAAGATAACATTAGCAGTTGAGGTCACCTTTGGCTCTTTGGAGAAGTCCATTAGGATTTTATATGATGGGTGCAAGGGATACAGATTTCCATTAGAAGGGGTGGTCATTCAAGAATATATTTTCCCCAGCATCAGACAATACACTATAGAGAGGGAAAGCAATGTAATTAATAATGGTATTAAGAATCTGTCACAATTGTCTCACCTGTGCCCCTTTATCCCAGTAGAGAGGCAAGGACACACACTATTTAAAATATGTACTTGAAAGAATACTTTAACACCACCATAAATTCAGCCCAGTGCATTTTTTAAAATCCTCAGTTGTAATAAAGCAGAATGTCTTTAAGAAACAAGGTCATCCCACGGTGAGAACACCAGACCAGGAGGCAAGAATCAGAATTCTGGTGCCCAGCGCCCTCCATCTAATTGATTCAGATTATTTCTGGGTTTCAACTTCTTTTAATCTGTAAAATAAAAAGTTGATAAAATGGTCTTTAATATCCCTTTCTGTCTTAAAGATGGCCTGAATCTATATCTGTACAGACACTCTGAGACTTTAATACACAGAATATATGGAGAGGTATCATGTTGTATAACTTTATTTAAACATACAAACTAACAAGCAAATAAAAAATCTAACAAAATATATATTTAGGACTTTTTATTTTAATTATAAAAATTTATGTGGGAAATGGAAATATGTATTACCCTGTTTTGATCCGTACATGTTGTTTGCACATATCGAGATAGGAGGGCTTACGTCTAATGTTATTTGTAGATCTTTTCTTTCAGAGTTGTCAGCTTTAATCTCTGAGGTGAGGGATCCCTTCTCTCCTCTATCTGCCCATTTTTTCCTAATCTTGCTTTCCTTATGAAGACTAAAAGTGTAATTATATTCTAAAATCGTGACTTGTCAAAATTCCTCAGTGAATGAGAAGATGGCTTATCTTTGCATGTGACACATCGTATACTGTCACAAATACATTGTGCATTTTTATTTGAATATAGTGGTCTTGAATATTGAGTTAGCTTTGGATGAATTAGCGTTCTCCATCAATTAATTATCATATATGATCATTTCGTATCATCGACCCAGTATGCCTACACTAATATGCCTATAATGATTCATCTAGGTATCTAAAAACAAACCTTTGAAATGCTGCCAATTTGTAGAATAAAACTTTGATGAGGAATTGGGTATTTCTATAGTCAAACTATGGTTCTTATTAATAACAAAAAGAAAAAGAGACTGGGTCAATACCACCTTAATCCAATGGTCAAAGTTAGCATCACCAATAATGAAACAAATGTATGTCTTTCCCTTTTTATGGAATCCACTAAGAAAAACACAGCATCACTTCTGTGATGTTTTTGCACAGAGTGCATGACATGAATCTCATCATGAAGAAACATCAGACACATTTAAATAGCTGGCCTGCCTAATTCCAAAATCCCAAAGTCACGCAAAACAAAAGAACAGCTGAGCAATTGTCACAGGTTAGAGGATAACAGATAGACAGGAGGACTCAAAGGAGTGTGCGAGCCTGAATTAGATCCTAGGCTGAGAATCAAATGTCATAGAGGACACTGTGAGGGCAATTGGTGGATTTGATTATAGACCGAGGGTTAAAATGGCATTGCCTCAATAGTAATTCTCCATACTGTATTTATTTCTTTATTTTTAGACATAGAGATTTATTTAGGAAAGTAAGAAATACACATTCAAGGGAGAATGCAGGCCACCTCAAAAGTGAGAGGCGCCCACTGTGTTTTTTTTAACAGAAAATGTTTACACTTAGGAATTACTCATGGAAGTATGTACAGATAAAAGGGTACAAAGTCTGCCACTTAATTTCTAAATGACACACACAAAAAATGTTTGCATATGAAGAGAGAGAGAGGAAGGGGAGAGGAGAGGAGAGTTAAATAAGGAAATGAAACTGGGAAACACATTCTTGGTGTTTGGAACAAAGCCTAGTATCATCTAAAAGCCTCTTAAGGGTCGCCTGTTGTTATATGTAAAATACATGACAGCTGGCAGGTTCTCAATAAATGATATTATTACTTTTATTATAATAAATTCAATTGAGAATAGCTACCTAATTGTTATTGTTGAGTTTTAGAAGCCTGAGAAAAAACTGTAGCTATGGCAATATTGTGCATTTTACATTATTCTAGTGCATTAATTTAACATTTATTAAACTAAATGCAGGAGCTCTAGCATTCAGGACTGAGTTTGTGATTAAATAAAAGGTAAAATAGACAGTAATTGTTTTGAATTCCTCCCACTGCTTTTAAAGCCCTTTAAATGTAACCAACCACAGCACACTAATTTTAAATGATCAACTCATATAGAGTAATTGGAACACAGTCTTAACTCATTGGATATTACTTACATAGTTCAAGATTCCACATTGAGCTAAGCATACCGACTTTTATGAAGCTATTTTGTAGATACTTGGGAGTTTTCTTTTTAATACCTCAATACAATTATAATTAGCTCAGGAAGCCCAGTAACGCTCTGAGATAATTGTGCATAAATTAATTGCTAAAGGGCACAATTAACTTTTTATTAACGTTTGTGATAATAAACATTCAACTTGGTTTCTAATATTTCATAAATTATATTCTGTATTTTAATTGTTCCTATATTAAGTTTTATTACTTAATGCCCTTGAATATTTGCCCTGGGGATCAAGGCAAACACTCTAACATGCCTAATCTAAGAGAAAACCTGCATTCAACCAGACAGCGAGAGACGAGGCACTAACTCGGGTCCTCAACTGATGTCTTAGGTGAGGAAGAAGAGTTCTTGCATAGGACCCTTCTGGGAAGGACAAGTCTGTGACAAAAGTCATGCTTCCATAAGATTATATTGCTTCTCTCTTTATGGAAACCCTGATTTTTTAATTACTACAATAAAATATCACCCTGGAATCGCCTTATGATGCCGTCATGTTCAGCCCTGAATGAAGCAGCAAGGACTTGGTGGGGTTGTCCACTGCTACCCATTCATTATTTTGTGTAGCTCCTGACAGTGGTTAAAACTATACTTAATTCCTCAAAGAGGAATCGTCCATACTCCCTGCTTTGGGGACGCAAACCTGCCTCCCTAATACTGGAAGTTAGGGATGAGAAGAGAGATGGTCACCATGCTTCAGAAACTTCTGTGAAATCCTGTTACTTTGGGCAAGATCCCTGCACCTTGGCCTCATTTCTATTTGATGTGTTAGCATCCAAAGCCTCTTTAATGCTGTTATTAAATATGTAGATGATGATTCCTTTCATCAGGAGGCATTGGCATGATTAGCTGATGTCATAATTGACTGTATTTGGACATTCGGGGGCCCAGAGCTTTGTCGCCCAGGGGCATTGAGAGGCAGAGTCCTCAGCTACAAAGGCTGTCTGGGCTCATCCTCAGAGGCAGACAGGAGCCCCTGGGAGCCTCAGTGCTTCTCCACACATGACCCAGGATTATAGGGGCCTCCTAGCCCAGGCTGCTCTGGAAGGGGAAGATGATGGAGAAGCTGGGTCTTAGGGATTGTGGCAAATGGGACGAGGAGGCCAGACACTCAGAAAGGCCCTGGGGTCAAATGGTATAGATGCCGAGTAGGATTCACCCCCTACGTCTGTCTAGGAAGATATCGTGAAGACACTAATACCATTCTTTGCCAAGTCTGCTGGTGTCCTTAGAGATTTAAGTGAAAAGAAAACCCACAAGTTTTTAAAAAATATATACCTGTGAAGATATTCCATTATATAATTTTCTAATGCATAGGCACATTGAAGCACTGTGTATATGTTTTATTATTTTATATATAATTTATGATTATATTATATATATATATGTGTGTATTTTCAAATGCACAAGAAATGTCTTAATCCTCAGGAAAGTGTGATCGGGTGGAGAGAAGATATAACCTTTTATTTTGTATCTTATTTACTTCCACATTATTTTTTCATATTATTTTATTCCTTGAACAATTTTAGTCTGAGAGAAAGATTAATGTGGGCCACATATGGAAGCCACATATGTGTTTTAAAATTTTTGGTAATCATATTAAAAAAAGAAACAGATAAAATTTAGTTTAAAATACATCTATTCTTTATTTAGCCTAGTATCTCCCAAGTATCACCTTCTGAACATGTAATCAATATAATATTACTATTGATATGTTGCACATGCTATTTTTTCATTCAAAAATTTTAAAATCTGTCGCCTATTTTGCATGTATATCAATTTTAACTAGCCACATTTCTCAAGGTGCATTATGGCTAACAGGTACCAGATTTAATTATGCAGTTCTATACTGCTTAAATTATTATAATTAATATATATTTTGTGATCAATATGAATATGTATATATGCTAAAAATGGCTCTGTGAAGCCAGACGTGGTGGTACACACCTGCAATCCTAGTACTTGGGAGGCTGGGACAGGAGGATTGCAGGTTCGAGGCCAGCGTCAGCCAGCTATTGAGATGCTCAGCAACCTAGTGAGACCCAGTTTCAAAACAAAAATAAAAAGGGCTGGGGGTTTAGATCAAAGGTAGAATCCCCCTAGGTTCAATCCCCAGTAACACACGCACACACACACACACACACACACACACACAGGCTGTGTGCAAGTAAAATAAATGTCTTACCAACCCTGTTTCTTTCTATTGATAACATATCCGAAGCAGATTCCTTTCTCATTCAGCAATCTCCAGTTTATTGATGAAGATCCCCCCTTTTTTTTGTCAAGGTCTAAACCACCTTGATTCCAAGTAACAGCACCACTTTTAATCTCTTTCAACTTAAGTGCCCAAGCTAATAAACATGCACTCATTAATATTGATACACGTTGAAGAAGGAAATAAATCACGGTGCCTGCGTTTTCTCAACAGGATGGAACAGTTGGGGGGGAAGTGCGATGCTCTCTGGGACACAAGAAGCAAATCGTGGAGCTATAAGCAAATGCAGACCTAGGGCGGGGGAAGAAAATGTGACAGTCCCAGTTTGAGATGGGAAACTTGACATGGGCGGAGCCCCGGCCAGAAGCCACCAGCCACCGTCAGCAAAGTTGACGAGATCGACTGATGCGCGAGAGGCCTCTCGCTTTCCAAAGAGACAGTTAATCACAGCATGGATACGAGAGGAAGGCCCGCATGGCCCACAGGATGTTCAACGAGAGCAAATGTTACTTTCATTTGTTTTCTTTTTTCTTTTTTTTTTTTTGTGGTACTAGGGATTGGACCCAGAGGTATTCTACCTCCGAGCTATACCCCCAGCCCTATTTTATTTTTATTTTGAAATAGAGTCCACTAGGTTGATGAGAGTTTCACTACTTGCTGAGGCTGTCCTCAAACCTGCGATCCTCTTGTCTCAGCCTCCCAAGTACTGGGATTACAAGTGTGTGCCACCACACCCGGCTTCTTTCATTTGTTTTCACTTTCTGGGACTTTAGCCACTGGCAAGGAGAGTCATGAAAACTAGGAAACGGGCTCCCATTGAGAGCGTTTTCTCAGGTGCCCAGAGCAGTCTGGCCCTGCTGTTTTATAACAAATAGCTACCTCCGTCCTGAAAAAGACCTTCTTCTATAACCACAGTGAAGAGCTAAGGGAGAAAAAGCCAAGCGAAGATTTGTGTGTCAGAGCGACTTGTCTTTATTTGCTTTGTTCCAAACTCAGAGCCCTGTGGTTATTTTGAAGACCTTCTGAGAAAGAATTCCTGTCCTCTATAGGCTTAGGTGTTGTAGGGGCCCAGGACCCTGGCATCCTCTTCCCTCATCAGCCCAGTGGGAAGCCACCCACTCAGATAGCAGGCTGGTCGCAACCCCTTACAGTCACCGTGCACACCTCACACACAGCATCCAATCCACGTGCATTCACATCACACAGAACATGCACGCACACTATTGTATATGGGCAACCTAGAATATTGAGTATTAGACTGTACTGCTATACATTTTGAGGTTCACTTCGATGTATAAATGCAAATTGAAAGCTGGTCCAATGTGTAAAACAACTTTTAAAAACCTGAGCTGGGGATAGTGGTGCACACTTGTAATCCCAGTACTTGGGAGGCTGAGACAGGAGGATCACAGGTTTACAGTCAGCCTCAGTGACTTAGTGAGGCCTTCCACAACTTAGTGAAACCCTGTTTCAAAATAAAAATAAAATAGGGCTGGGGGTGTAACTCAGAGGTAGAATGGCCCTAGGTTCAATTCTTAGTACCACAAAAAAAACAAACAAAACAAAACAAAACAAAACAAAAACCCTGTACCTAGTTCTTGTTTGTTTGTATTTCTTTATTTTTCTTTGTAACTAATATTTTCCAGAGGTGTTTAGTTTTTCTATCATGCTTAACTAGTTGTCCCATTTTTAAACAGTCTTTAGAAAATTGAAAAAAATTTCATTGTTTAAGAAAATCTTCACTCAATTCAAGAGTGTTTTCTTAACTGCCTTCTCATATATACTGTATATTTTATAACACAAATATGTAACATACATAAAACAACATTATATATAATAGAATAATATATACTCAACAACCATACATATCAATCACTGTAGGTTATATGATTTTACACACACACACACACACACACACACACACACACACACACAATCTCAGGAAGAATGAAGCGACTGTCCTAGTCAACTTTGAATGCTGACAACCTGAAAGCATCTCTTTGTTTCATTTTGTTTTGTTTTGTTTTGCAGTACAAGGTACAGGGAAGATACACCTGTTTTTAACTTGCATATCAAAATTCTTTCTTTCAAGTGACGGTGGCAACATTAGCTCTTATTCCTATGCAAGAAATCTCTGATCTTCCAGAAAGAGGCGACTTTCTTCCAGAACACGACAAAGCTCACAGAAAACTACACCCCAGACAACCACGCCAGAACACCGCGTGACTGACAGGACGTTTTTACTCTGTGGTGTGGAAACGGGATGTGCGTCAACTTGGAAGGGGTCTCCTGCACGCTATGGTTTGCTGCTTTCTTTAATATTTCACGTTGGATCCTCAAAAGACTCATGTAAAGTATGTGCTCTTCTCTTTCTGACAGACAGTAAAGTGTCGATGCCCGAAGGAACGGTTCATCTTGTACTGGTGTCACGACTCCCCCATCAAGGATATTGTCTGTCTGTCACTGTGTCACTCTCTTCCTTTCTGCTGTATTAAGATAGGAATGGATTCATGTACTGAGAGTCCCATGCAAGGAGCTGGGCCTTCCGGTTGATGGGCCCTGTTGGCTCCTCTGCTCTTGGATGAAGTTTGGTTAGGAATTTCCTTCTCTATACTGTTGTTAGACTAGTCTCTTTACTATTATTAGACTAGTCTTTTATATCTATGTATATTCTTTTTTTTAACTATAAGCTCTTTTTTAAAAAATACTTTGATTGGTGCATTGTAATTCTACATCTTAGTAAGGTTCAAAGTCATACAAACAAACATGCACACAGGTCTCGGTGTGTTCCCTTCAGGTCCCACCCCACTAACCACCTGTCCCCGTACATAACAGCGAAATGGGCAGGGATGCCTTCATACAGGGGCACAGCCTCATTTGAACTGTCTCCTTCATCGGTTCTTCCCTCTCCTTCCCCCATCTCCCTCCCGAATCCCCTTCCATGTATATTCTTGATGCTTAGGTTGTAGTCTTGCAAAAACTCTACTCCGTACATCTGAGATGTATTTGCAAGAAGGTTTAAGAGACTTTAGAGGAATTACTGTTGTCACACTTTCATTCAGACAAAATCTCTTCTGTACATGAGAAGTGCAAAGTGAACTCCAATAAGATTATCTTAGTGGGGATCAAAGACTGGTAAACTCATTTTGGAGGATGGAGAATAAAGGAGTTGCAAAGTCAGTTCGGGGGGGCTCATTCTCAGCAATACTGCTCCTGATGTTAGTTTCCTATGTTTCATTAAAAAAACGGGCAGCCAGGCGTGGTGGCGCATGCTTGTAATCACAGCACTTGGGAAGCTGAGACAGGAGGATCGTAGGTTCAAAGCCAGCCTCAGCAACTTAGCAAGACTGTCAGCAACCTAGTGAGTCCCTGTTTCAAAATAAAAAATTAAAAAATAGGGCTGGGGATGTAGCTCAGAGGTAAACTCTGCCCCTAGGTTCAACCCCCAGTACTCCCCCCGCAAAAAAAATCAGGGCAGAACCCATGTACTAGATGACTGTCCAATAGCAGAAAAATCCAAACTAACTTAGATCCCAAATTATAATTATTAACCAAAAATAATATATTCAGAATGACAGCAGTTACATAGGTATTGCCTCCCCCTTAATGTTCCTTTACATTCATATGTTGAGTTGGATATATATATATGTTGAGTTGGATATATATATATTAAAATATTATAAATAAATACATATATATTTCTTAATAGATTTGGCTTTTTAAGGTAGCCTGAGAATAGTGAAACAAAGAATAATCATATAGATTCTAAAAACAAAAACTGCACTGTTGCTCTCTTATCACAGTAATGAAAAGTAATGGCATTTAAAATGGACCAAGAATCTAAATAGACATTGCTCCAAAGATGATACAGCAATGGCGGATAAGCACATGGAAAGATGCTAAACACCATCGTTCATTAGGGAAATGCAAATCAAATGCAAATCCACTGTGGGATACCACTTCACACCCACTAGTCTGGCTATAATAGACACCACCCAACACACACACACGCACACACATGCACACACACACACACAGACACACACATAGTTACACATAGTAACACATAGTATAACAAGAATTGTCCAGGATGTGGAGAAATTCTAATTTCTCTTGATCTTTGCTGGTGATAAGGTAAAACATTGAAAATACTTTTTTTTTTTTTTTTTTTTTTTGGTACCGGGGATTGAACGCAGGGGCGTTCTACCTCCGCGCTACGCCCCCGGCCCTATTTTTTATACTTTATTTTGAAACCGTGTCTCACGAAATTGCGGAGGGCCTCACTAAGGAGAGAGAGAGAGAGAGAGACAGGGAGAGAGAGAACGAGAGAGCTGAGGCTGGCCGCGAACCCAGATCCTCCGGTCTCCGCCTCTCAAAGTACTGGGATTACAAGCGTGCGCCACCACGCCCCGCTTTTGAAAATACTTTTGAAAACATTTTGGCAGGGTTTCAAATGTGAAGCATAGAGTTACCACAGGGCCTAGCAATTTCACTCCTAGGTATATACACAAAAGAAAAGAAAATATACTCTACTCCAAAAGTTGGTACACAAATGTTCAGATCGGCACTATTCATCATAGCCAGAAAGGCAGAAACAACTCCAATGTCTGTTAACGATGAATGGATAAGCAGGGTGAAGTGTGTTCATGCAATGGAATATTATCCAGCAGTTAAAAGGAGCAGGGTACTGTACACCTTCAACCCGGGCCAACCTTGGACTGCTCAGTGAAAGAGGTCCTCAAAGGTCATATATTCTAGGATTCTATTTAGATGACATGTCCAGAAGAGGTTAATCTATAGATAGAGAAAATTAATTTGTGATCATCTGAGACTAGGGGGATGAGGGAATGCAGTTTTCTTTTGGGGAAAGACAAAAATGTTCTAAAATTACATAGTGGTGAGAATTGTGCAACCTTATAAATATTCTAAAAATATCAAATTATACGGTTTAAGTGGATGAATTATATGGTATCATAATTATATGTCAATAAAGCGATTTGGAAAAAGAAACAGAACTAACAGGATCAGAGGGGTGAGTTAGCATTACTCTTGTTTCTACTTCTAGTAAGTAGCAAAGCTGAGATTTAACTTGATGATCGTCTAAGTGCAAACTCTATTTTCTTTCCACTCCAAATCTCTCAGGACTCTTTCTAATCCAGATAATGAGAGTCTGGAGCAACACTTTACAGGGAGAGATTCGAAGGACCCACTGGTGTTGCTAGACTTATACAGGAGAAGGATTTTCATCAAGAACATGGATGCCCTTTAGCGAAGTCTCAAACTATATGTTTATTGAACAGAGGAAATTGTGGGATGCTGTGGCATCAAAGTTACCTGGGCAGCTTTCCAGGGAGCTGAAGCTGGAGCTGTCTCTGATAAACACTGTGAGACATGCCAACTCTGTTCTCACGGACATCAGCCTCTTTCCGAATCCTCTGACTCCTTCTAGCATAACTACCCCAGAGCGGCCCCCCCAAAGATGCCCTTTGCTTTGCCCTCTCTGCTCTCTGGCCTGTAGCCACCGCCTGGCACAGGCCTGGTTTGAGCAGTAAGCCGTGCTATCTGATGTGCCGGTGCAACATGGGCCTCCATCCCCAAACACTACGGTACGAGAAAGGGCAACACTCAGCCAGGCGTGGGGGCGCACGCCTGTAATCCTGGTACTTGGGAGGCTGAGACGGGAGGATCACAGGTTCAAGGTCAGCCTTGGTAACTTAGTGAGGCCCTCTGCATCTTAAGTGAGACCCTGTTTTAAAATAAAAATAATGAAATAGGACTGGGGGTGTAGCTCAGAGGCAGAATGCCCCTGGGTTCAATTCCCAGTACCATAAAAATAATAAATAAATAATAAATAAATAAATAAATAAATAATAAATGGATGGCAAAATTGAACCCAGAAGAATTGCAGTTCTTAGAGAGACTCGGCCAGAGAGAGAAGATGGGGTAGGGGCAGTTTTCCTTTTAGGCCTTGAACTTAAAATTCATAACACAGCCTTTGCATAAGACCAGCCATGCCTATTTCTCCTTGTAATCCAATTCCCACTTTTTCTCCTTCTTGGATGTGTGTGCACGCGTGTGTGTGTATGTGTGTGTGTGTGTGTGTGTGTGTGTGTGTGTGTGCATGTGTGTGTGTGTGTTGTAGTGGGGAAACCTGGCTTTGGGAAATCAGTTCAAAGAAATATGTCACGAAAAATGTGCTTTTCTTGAAATAAAGTAGAAAATCTATGAGCAATGAACAGGTGGGGTAGCGTGACACAGGAGGCTGAAACCTGCACGTGGTGCCACACCCACGTCCACACCCCACACTGCTCTTCTCTGAGCCTCCTGGCTGTTCTGTGGCAATACCAGCATTTCCCGTTTTCCTCTATGAAATGCTACAGTAGATAGCTGTGTTCTTGGGGTACGCCCTGGTTCTCACTTGGCTTTGTGCAAAACTGAAAATTTCTATACTGGAAAAATGGATACCCTTTCTTTTTAGAAGCCCTTTGTGGAATCAGTCAACATTCAGACATTTGGAGGGAGGTCACGTTAGTATCTGTAGGACACTCAAATCAAAAAGTGACAATGTGGATTCTGGCTGGACAATGCCTTTCTAAGCACTAGTGCCCTGGCTGGAAATTGGTTCCTGAACAGACTGTGTGCGTTGTGTTTATGGTGCTAATTCCGTTTGTTTTTTAATTCAAACATTATATTTTCAGTAACTATGAAGACTACAAAAATGATTTGGATTAACAACTGCATTTTAATTAGGAAAAATAAAACATAGTTTAATTATATATCAATGCAACATAGTACATAGAATTGTACAATTAGATATTATTTATAATTAGATATTTTTGCCTAAAATAAGAAATAAAATTTCTAGCCAGCCTCTTAGTTATGTGGGTATCAATTACCCTGAAAGTGTATAAAAGCTAACTAAACCCTTCTTCTGAGATTTCTACATCTCTCTGACACATTGGGCTGAAATCCTAACATTTTCTTTTTTTTTTTTTTTTTTTGCACAGCGCTTAAGGCCAGTTTCTTTGGTCTATTAACCGACTTGTGGAAAAGAAGAGTAAATTGTCCTTGACTATACAAACACCTCTGACTTTTTTTCCATGAATACAAATGGAAGATTTTTAAAGCTTGGCAGTTTGCAAAGACATGACTCCCAAGACAAATTAAAGATCATGAAACCTTTCGTTTTTTATTATTTAAAGCTTGGGTTTTGGGGGGGAGGAAGTAGCCTGGGTCGTAATTATGATTCTGACATTGTTTGGCAATCTAAGGCAAACCACATAATCTCTCCAGACACACACTTTTTTTTTCACTAATTAAAAAAAGTGTGAATTTGATGCAGGAAGGATATAGTAGATGACCTCAAATACTTATCCAGTCTCCACAATTGATGGGTTCATAATTTAATATGCACAGAATTAATACTCTTCTCCTCTTCCTGGACTTTTAACAGACGCTCTGGCCATATGCTCCCCCTGTGCTCTGCGCAGTGATCCACTGTCGCAATTATTTGATTGTATTGGAATTTTGTTTTGTATATTTGTCATCCCCGGACCTTGTTAACTTTGCGCCAAGGTCTGAGTTGGCTGTGTTTCTTCATTTTCACACTCCAAGTTTCAGGCATGTCGCTTAGCACAAAGTGATCCTAAATATGGAATTATTAAATGACGGAGGCAATTAATTGTTTGACAGCATGAAAATTTAGTTTCTTGTGGTTCTTAGTTTGTATAGTAGGAAAAAACCGAAAACATCACCTGTGGCCTTACCAGTATGTACCCTGGGGGACATAATCCAAGCGGACTATTGAATGTTCCCTGTCATTGTATGCAATTATGGAAAGTTCTAGAATTCTCCAGCATGATCCTCTAGATATTAGCAACTTTGGGTCCTCAAGTATAAGTTGTAAGAACATTGAATCTTGGTAGGGCAGAATAGAAGACGCTTATAGAAAGAGGAATTAATAGTAGAGCCAAAAGTGATACTGCTTTGGAGAGAGAAGAGCCCAGGACAAGACAAGACAAAGAATAGGATCATTCCCTCCCTGTCTTCTTTGTTTACTCTGTGCCAAACATATATTGGAAGGTTAGTGGGGAAGGGACATTATTTTGTAATATACTTTTATTGGTGTGTTGTAATTATACATCATAGTGAGGTTCAAAGTAATACAAACATACATACACACAGTACTTGGTGGGGAAAGAGACATTAATAATTAAGCAAGAGCTTCCATCATAGAATAATCAGTGCTGGGCTAGGTAAGTACAGGGAAGTATCTTAGAGGGTCCAGAGAAAGCTCCCAGAGACAATGACATCTTAGATTTGAAGAACCAGTAAAATCTAGTGATGGAAATAGATGGGGAGAGAGGAGTGATCTATTTAGAGACTGAAAAAAATAATGTCTATGTGGAGAGCGAGGTTCAACTAAAACTCTAAGGTTCATGTTGTGCACTTCAGAATGATTTGTGGAGGGGGATGAGGAGAGAGGAGTCTGGAAGCTTAAGCGGGGTCTGGTTCTCGCGGGCCCTTGTAAACCATTATAAAACATGGAAACCACATTAAAGAACTTCATTTCGGCATCAGTGGGAATTACCCACAAGGTTTTAGGCAGAGGAGTGACAGCTCTGGAAGAGATTTTTGAAAATTCCCTATGGATTCCATGTTTAAAAAAAAAAAAAGTTACTTTCTTGGGGGTGAGGAATAGGCTGGAAGCCCAGAGCAGCAGCTAACATTCTTTTTCAGAATCAGGCAGGAGATGAGAGTGGTCTGGACTACCTTGGGAGCCAGGGTAATAGAGAAAGGAGGGAGTATTTAGCAGGTAGGAGGAGCAGGATTCCATGATTCATATGGAGGTACATTGGAAAGAGGAGTTGAGAATGAATGATAGGCTTCAGATACTGAGTGGGTTTTATTTTTTATTCTTAATACACTTTTATGGGCACGTTGTAATTTTACATCATAATGAGGTTTAGAGTGATAGGAATATATGTGCACACAGCACTTGGTGTATTTTCCTCCATATCCTACGCCCTCCCCTTCCCCGTACATGTGATGGAGACCGGCCTTCATGTTTTTGTATATGTACACGGCATTATTTGAACCGTCTTTAAATGATACCATTTGTTGAGGTGGGAAACGCGAAAGGCAAAGCAAGCTTCTGAGGGACACTGGCAAATTACCTTTTAAACATACAGACTTGAAGTGCCAAAAGTACTTGTATATTTGAGTTATGGGCAAGAAAAGACAGGTTTGGGGGTTGTTAGGATGGTGGTAGATGGAGGGAATGGTATTCCTGGAGAAACATGTATAATTGTTGGACATTTTCACTCTAGTTTTGATCAACAAGTCCCATCGATTATAATTCTGAACTCCAATTGAGTAGCATAGGTAGGAATGAGTCAAGGGGAGGGACGTGGAGAGGGCGCTGGCCTTTAAGGAAAAGGATATGAAGGAAAAGGATTCTGCCATGGAAGCTAGGAAGAGCGACTGGAAGGTTAGGAGGAGACTCCATAATATGGAAACGTAAGAAAGTCAAAGTGGTTTGGCCAGGTCACCCATGGTGAGGACTGAGAAGGGGCCATGGATTTAAGGGACAAATGGTGGAACAGACCCCTTCTCTTCCCTGCTGGCACAGCTGCCCTTTACTCTGAGCTCTAAGGCAATACTCAGGCTTATGATGCCTCATGTAATATAGGGATTGCCAAGATTTCTCTGGAAAGGGCCAGGTAGTTAGTATTTCAGGCTCTGCTAGACACGCCAACTCTGTTGCAACGATTCAACTCTGCCTTTGTAGCACAACCAGACTCAATATGCAAAGGATGGACATAGCTGTGTTCCAATAAAACTTTATTTACAAAATCAGGATGAGATTGGACTTGGCCCACAAGCAATAGTTTGTGGACCCCCCTGATCTAACTTAGTCTCAAACATTACAAACTATGCTTAACAAAATTTCCCAGCCAGGCATTGTGGTGCACGTCTGTAAATCCCAGTACTTGGGAGGCTGAGACAGGAGGATTGCAGGTTCACGGCCAGCCTCAACAACTTAGTAGCATAGTGAGACCCTGTGTCAAAATAAAAAATAGGGCTGAGAGTGTAGCTCAGAGGTAGAATGTCCCTGGGTTCAATACACACACACACACACACACACACACACACATCCTGTATATTGTTCAACTAGATCCCTCCCTTTTATAGTGACATTTTCCATAACTGTAAATATAATGATCAAATCAAACAAATGGATATCAGTACAATAGCATTAACTAAACTACATACCTTATTTGAATCTGACAGTACTATTAAACTACAAACTTTTTTTAAAAATTTCAACAGTTTTCCCAAGAATGTACATTTTTATATTCTATGATCCAATTCACAGTCCCATATTCACCTTGGTTATTGTGTCCCCTAAATCTGCGACAACTTCTTGGTTTTTCCTGATCTTCCATGACCTTGACATATTTGAAGAGTACTAGTCACTTATATTGTATGATGCCTCTCAATTGAGTTTGTATGATGATTTTCCATGATTAGATTGGATTTATGCACTTTGGGCAGGAATACCACGGAAGCGTGTGTTACATCAGTGAGAACATGATGCGGATACATCCTCTCCCTGAGGATGTTGACCTGGCTCTTAGAGAGAGATGTTCACCTTCCTCCTGGATATGTTGACCTTGGTCATTTGGTTAAGACGAGCTTCTTCTCAGTAAACAGGAACTTTGCTTTTGCAGGTAATAAATTTTTCAAGGGAGATATTTTGAGATGATACCAATAGCCTGTTTCTCCTTAAACTTTCACCCACTAATTTTTTAGCATCCGTTGGTCAATCTTGCTTGCAATACGATTGTTGCGTGTGATGATTATTACATGGTGTTTGCAACTTTTCTCTAATGTTAAAAAAAATAATAAGGCTGATGGGAAAAATCAGGTTCCCATATCTATATAACTTTGTTGCCAGAATACTAACAAAAAAATATAATTGTTTCCTGTGGAGATAAGTTTTAATGCCCAGGCAGGCAGGCAGTTGGAAGCCGCCACGGTGGATATTAACAATTGTTTGGAAATGCTGGAAACCCTTTGCTTGGAGCAGGAATGGCAGATGCTGCGACAGGGCAGGTGGAAATGCTGTCTCTAAGGTGTCCTGGGAGGCCTTGCAAGCTGCCACGGCTGAGGCTGTACAGTCTGGCTTTGCAGAGGCCATTTAAATGCAAATGTAAAAGATCAAAAGAAGAATATGCCTTTCTTCTTCACCCATTGTTATCTTGTCTCTGTAATATTGGGAATCTCTGTCACCGCTATGAGACATAAGAGGGGCGGCTGTGATAAAAAGCAGATACAGAGAAGAGAAAAGAAAGCTCGTTGAGGTTTATCTTTCCTGTTTATTTTTGTTGTTTGTTTGTTTGTGGTTTTGTTTTTTGGTACTAGGGATTGAACCCAGGGGTTTCTACCTTCCAGCTATACCCCGGTCCTTTTTTAAAAATTTTGAAACAGAGCCTTGCTAAGTTGTTGAGGCTGGCCTCGAACCTAAGATCCTCCTGCCTGAATCTCCCAAGTACTGGGATTACAGGCATGTGCCACCATGCCTGGTTCATCAAGGTCTTTGAAGACGTCATGGAGAGGCTCTGCCAACCAGACCCTATAAAAAAGGGTTACATCATCAAATAACCTTCTTTTCTATGGCTCGAGCAATTATAGGGAGCATGTTGTCTTTTTCACAGCCCAAATCATCCTGTCAAGCGATATCTGTCATCACTTTAGTGAACAGAGTTTCAGAGATGCTGCGCAGGCTGGGTAGGCCACTTGCCAATATCTGGTCCACACCACTTAGAAATGATGCGATTAAATGTTCCATATGTACTTTTAAGTTCTGAACACCTGGAAGAAAGAGAGAGAGAGAGAGAGAGACAGAGAGAGAGAGAGATCGGAAGAAAAGAAAGCTACCAGGTTTGGAGTGAGAATAAATACATGATAACATAGAAGAACCCCAGCTAATAAAATAGAATTCCTGTCTCTAATTGTATAAAATGCTTATCAGCAGATAGATATACATACAATGTGTTCTAAACTATTCTTGATCTTTAGAAGGGTATAATTTCTTATGTCTTTTAGTGGTTCAACATGAGGTTTTAAACAATAGGGGTGGAAGAGGCCATAGGCCACAAGCTTCCTATCTAAAGTATAGTTAGAGCTGGGCGTGGTGATGCACGCTTGTAATCCCAGTACATGGGGAGCTGAGACCGGAGGATCCGGGTTCGTGGCCAGCCTCAGCTACTTAGTGAGGCCCTCTGCAACTTAGTGAGACCCTGTTTCAAAATAAAGAATAAAAAATAGGACTGGGGGTGTAGCTTGGAGGTAGAATGCCCCCAGGTTCCATCCCCAGTACTGCAAAAAAGAAAAGTATGGGTAAAAGTCCATCCCCTTATGTTGAACATCACAGTGTGTCCCAATTCTTGCTCTTTAGAAGAATTGTATTATAATTTCTTTTTTTTTTTTTGCGGTACTGGGGATTGAACCCAGGGGCGTTCTACCTCCGCGATACGCCCCCGGCCCTATTTTTTATACTTTATTTTGAAACCGGGTCTCACGAAGTTGTGGAGGGCCTCACTAAGTAGAGAGAGAGAGAGAGAGACAGGTAGAGAGAGAGCGAGAGAGCTGAGGCTGGCCGCGAATCCAGATCCTCCGGTCTCCGCCTCCCAAAGTACTGGGATTACAAGCGTGTGCCACCACGCCCGGCTCGTATTATAATTTTTATGTCACTGCAACTGAATCCCTTTTCTGTGGAGCACAGGGTAGAGGGAAAAGCCAGACCAAGCCTGACTGTGTGAATTAGCAAGTAAAACAGGTCCTCTGTTTCAGGGAAATCGGAAAGGTGTCCTATGTATTCCACAATTCCTATTTCTTCCTCCTAGACCTTACGCTTTTCAGCCATGTATATGTATATCTTAAAATTTGGGGAGATCAGATGGTTTTAGGTATTATACGAGGAAGGCTGTGTAAGCTTAAAAGTGCAGGCTTTCATTTAAGCAGTTCTCATTTTCTGTTTTTGATAAAGGTGGCAATAGAAAATAGGAGAATGGAGGAAAATAGACTTGTTACTGAGAATCTGATGAAAGTCGGAAAAGAGGATGGGTCTCATTTGGGGCCATCCATTCCCTGCAAGTGCAGACAAGAAACTGTCTGGATAATTTTAGATAAAGGAATGTGAGTTGATACAAATTCAAGAAAAGTATGTATGCAGCACGATTTCACTCCATAAAATTAATTGTCGTGGAATCACCGCTATCGGTTAACTTTGGAGTACCCGTCATGATGTTAAAGAATGTTCCTTCCTAAGCATTGTAGGGATTATCTTGTAATTTTACAGTATAATTTAGAGTCCATCCTCTAAGTAGTCATTTAGATAAAACCAATCAAAGGAATTACTTCAAAAGGAGCGAAAAGAAAACCAGCCCTTTCTAAGTCTGGTGTCTAAAAAGAAATCTAATGAAACAATGATGACTCACGATTCTACTTTCAGATATGCCTGCTGTTTGACATAAGTGTTATTTTTACATCTACACTGATGGTGATATTGATAATTTTAAAATCAGTCATCATAGTATTTTAATCTTGAATACAGATGGATCATCCTTAGTTCGAGCTTACAAGAAAGCTCTTCAAAGGTTTGAAATTGCGGAAAAAAGGGACAAAATAATAGTAATGAAACGCTGCGTGGTATTTTAAATTTACAAATAATTTTCTCAAGCATTTATCTCACCAAAGAACCCTGATTAAAACAGGACAGTGCAGCCCAGTGACATAGACTTTGATATGAAGTGTTTCTTCTTATTATTGGCTTCTCGTCCAATGAATCCCAACAAATGATGTCCAATGACTAATGAAGGGTGTAGGAATATGAAAGTTTATTTGTAATCCAGAGAAAAGATAGAAAATAGAAAAACAGAATAGTTCCCACACAGGGGAGGGGCTTTTGAAAGGAGGAAGCAGTTGAAGTTCTTGGGAGGTGAGGTTTGAACCCTTCTTTGATCCCTTATCTGCTCTTTTGTTATTAGTCAGAATTGGGTCTTGGGGACCCAATGTCTTTTGTCCGGTTTTAATTTTTAATTTGAATCATTGTCTTGTGGACTGGGGGGCTCTAATGTCCTGGTACCACTTGTTTGTCCCCCTCCACGCTGTCCTCAGAATGTGGCCCATAGAGAGGCTGACATGTTGTTTTCATTTCCATAGAGGTTGTGTGGTCATTGTTACTTTTATATCTTATTAACCTTCCCTGGTTTTGTTCCTTATATAGATGGTTTATTTTAACCCTCCCTGTTTCTGGGTTTTCTGGGTCCTCTGCCCTGCCTCAATTCTGAAGTGGCCAAGTTGGAACTCAAATGACTTATTCAGAACCCAAGTAGTAGATACTTCCCAGGACAAAATCCTGGTTCCCAACATATGGACACTAATTTTCAGTGTGACCTAAACTTGACTTCTTGTGTCAATTTCCAGGAATGAATAGGTTAATTTATTGTTTTTTCATTCTTTCTGAACTCTGCTTGTAAGTCTGAGTTCTAATTGTCTCTGGGGTGATTTGGGGATTTGAAACACCCAGTGGAAAATGAGATTCTTAGAAATTTAGGTGTAATGCACGTTAACATCCCTCCACAAACTCAGGAATACTGGGGACCGAGTTTGTAAAGCAACTGTTCCTCTCATGCCTTGTTTGGTTGCTGTGCTAAAGTATTGATTTGCTGTTTCTGATTATTAATTTGTGTCTGATAAACATGTGACCACTAAAAAGAGGAGTCTGATCACGTGGTTACATGTGGAGGTTCTTTATCGACAAAACCTTCCTGGGCAACAAAAAAAAAAGCAAAATAAAAATGATGACGCAATATTAATATATTAATCTTAGGATGCTGGGGTTTCCCAAACAATTATATTTACTCTGATACCTCAGATGATGCATGTTGATACTTTAAATTGCCTGGTGAAATTTGCAATCTATTTTTGATAGAGCCAGTAGGATGACAATAAGTAGCAGTTATGTTGAAAATCTAGGAGGAAGGCCAAGCACAGTGGTTAGAGAGGCTGAGACAAGAGGATTGCTGGTTTGAAGCTAGCGCATTGCAACTTAGCAGGACTCTGCTTCAAAATAAAAAATGAAAAGGGCGAGGGGAGCCGGGCTTGGTGGCGCACGTTTGTAATCCCAGTACTTCGGAGGCTGAGATCAGAGGATCTAGGTTCACGGCCAGCTTCAGCTACTTAGTGAGGCCCTCCACAACTTAGTGAGACCCTGTTTCAAAATAAAGAATAAAAATAGGGCCCGGGGTGTAGCTCGGAAGTAGAATGCCCCTGGGTTCAATCCCCAGTACCGCAAAAACAAAAAAGGGTGAGGGGTATAGTTCAGTGGTAGAACACCCCTGGGTTCAATCCCCACTCTCACACACACACACACACACACACACACACATGCACATTTTTAAAAAGCTGGAAAGATTTTGAATGATTTTACCATGTAGAAATGACAAATGATCTAGGGTATAGATGTGTTTAACTTGATTTAAACTTTAGACAATGCATACAAATACTGAAACTTCACGTCATCCCACTACTACCTACAATTTTTATGTTTTTAATGTATCAGTTAAAAAGAAGTTTATAACCCAGAAGTGTTTACGATGTTGAGTAGATGTAACTTGCCCATAGTAATTGTTTTCATTGAACAAATTGCTGCCAAATACGAAGAAAATGGTCTCCTTTCTCTCTCTCTCCCCATACATATGGGTGTGTCCATGTATATATACATATGGTAGATAGATAAGTTGTGTGTGCATATATGTGTGTGTATATATAGTTTGTGTGCCTAACCTTAACATTTTTGAAGATATTTTAATCATTGTGCAGTCCAGAAGCAGTAATTTCATTATTTACATTTTATTAAAGATCCCTACATTAAAGAAATATTATAGCTTATTAAAGGATGTATGTGTCAGGACACCAAAGGTTTCTCATTGACACATGCGGCTCTATTAAAGTAGAATTCAGAAATAATTTTCATCTGTAGTTCAGTCTCTGTTGAGTATTTTAAAATATTTTAAAATTCATGGGAATAATCAACACCCAGAAGAATTACATCTTTGGCAATGAAAAACACATCGAGAGATTTTAGAGCCTTTGCAAACTGCCACTCGAGCTTATTATTTATGAACTCTTTGCTCTTTAAAATTGAGAACAAAGCAATTAACTACAATTTCATACCTTCAGGAAGACTAAGAACACAGTCTGCCATCTATTGTAAATTCCAGGGTGTATTCTTTCACTTAAATTTATAGTTCTATTGTGCGGAATTTTTTTTCTTTTTCTTTTTCAAAAGAAGGTTTGAAAATGAATCTTTTATTTTGTTCACTGAAAGTCAGCAATGCATGCCAGTTTTGAGCTTAAAAAAATAAGCTAAATAGGTCCCATTGAAAAATTAGTTGTAGCACAACACTTAGGAACATGATACATGCAAGCAGACGGTGTGAAGTGGGATGATAAGCTCCTTTTCAGCTTGCCACTGAATGTGATGCTCAGAATTTTGGGTAGGTGCATGGGGAGTTCGTGGGTGCGGCACTTACTATATGCTCGGGGCTTCATGAGTACCACTTAACCCTCCTAGCAGCTACACTATCCTCATACTACCTACAAACCTGATGTGTTCTCCAACAGCTGACTCCATGGAGGATAACTAGCTCACACAGGTGGGAGGGCATGGATTTGAATGTAGGTACACTGACCAGAACTTGAGCTCTTTCTTTCCTCTCTGTTATACTCTGCTCAAACAGGAGTGGGAATCAGAGATTGTGAAAGACTAGATCAACGGCATTGTCCAACCCACTATGATTCAACGCCTTTTCCACTAAAAGAGAGTTACATGATGCTCCTTTGTGAGACCAACAATAGAAATAACTCACCTGATCTTCACAGAAGAAATGAGAATTTAATCTCTTTTCCTGTGTTCTTTAGATCTCATTATTGTCATCTGTTTCTTTCTATTGCCTGAAAAGACTCGTTTTCTCCTCCTATGCTACCATACCACATCCTTCCTCCTTCAAACTCCTATTCAGTCAACTTTTTCAAAAATTAATTCTGTTTGTCAACATTCTGATGCTCAAAAACAAACAAGCAAATCTTTGAATGACTGCTGATGACTACTCAATAAAATTCAAACAATCCTGACTTCTTGTGGCTACCCCAATGTATTTTTAATAATTCTTCCATCAAAAGGTAAATTCTGAGCTGGGCGTGGTGGCACACCCCTGTAATTACAGGGATTACACCTTTGTAAGCCCAGTACATGGAAGGCTGAGACAGGAGGATTGCAGGTTTGAGGCCAGCCTCTGCAACTTAGTGAGATCCTCAGAAACTTAGCAAGACTCTGTTTCAAAATAAAAAATAAAATAGAGCTATGGGTTATCTCAGAGGTAGAATGTCTCTGTGTTCAACCTCCAGTATCAAAAACAACAACAAAAAGAGATAAGTTCTAATTCAACTATTTTAATGTAATACTCTCTCTGACCCCAACCTCAACACCAGGACAATTGGGAAGGCACTTATTAAGGTCTGGCCATGTTGGGTGGTCTGTGGCAAGCATTTTGATGATACCAAAGAGGAATCCTGCCCTCAATTAGCAGATGCTCAGATAAGCCATGCAGAAACCTACCTACAATAAAATAACCCAGAAGAATGAATAAAAATTTGTAGATATCATCTCTTTCAGTTAGAAACATATATTTAGTTCAGCTAGTTTAGCCATCTTACCAACTGAAGCAGACTGACATAGCTGGTGTGAGAAGAGTATTTAAGAGGAAGTCCTCCTCCCTTTGTTTCTGCCTTTTGACATTTTTTTTTTTGTTATTTTTCAGATTTCCCCCATAGACACTTTATTGTGTTCCCATTATTACACACACAGATTTCCTGGTCCAGAAGATTTTTTCTTACTTTCTGTGTATTGAAATGCTGTTGTAATATTAATATACTAATCTACCAAAGCCCGGTGTTATGGTAAGATATAGAATATCCCTTGAAGAGCTCATATATTAATGTTCAGAGTTGATATAATCAAGTCATAAGAGTTGTGATCTCATCAGAGGATAAATACATTGTAATGGATTTACTGGATGGTAACCTAGGCAGGTGGGGTGTAGATGGAGGAGGTGGGTCCCTGGGGTATAACTTTGGGATATTATATAAGGTCCCTCCTCCCCTTGCTCTCTCTCTTGCTTCTAGCCTCTATGATATGAAAGTAGAGCTTTGCTCTCTTCCTCTCTCTGTCCCCTGCCACCATCCCCTGAGCTCTTCAGACCCAGCCTGACACAGACTAAATCTCTGAAATCTCCATAACTGTGAGCAAAAAGTCTTTCCTCTAAGTTTTATGGCTGTTTTGAATTATAGCATTGAGGATGCTGACCAAGACACCTAGCATGTAACCCATCCCACTGAAAAGTGCCCCTTCCCTTCTGTGAAGGCAAAGAGCTCTATGTGACCTCTCTCATTCCATATTTCTGTCATGGTAGGGTATTTTAGGAAGCAGTGTGCTTCCTTCATAATCAATCCATGTTCAACATATTGACAGTCTTGTCAGAGCCTTGATCAGGACCCTAAAAATGTGTGGTTCAATAAATATTTCTCCCTTCAAATTTTTTCTGCCATATCATTGCTCTCCATAAAATTTCCTTCTTCAAAATAACTTACTTTTCATTTTGTTTCTGTTTTTACCCTTTTTTCCATTTGTCTTTTCAATATCAAGGGCTTCAAATGTTTAATCTATTGAGCTTTAGCTTCCTCACCTGTAGGTTGAAGATAATGTTACCTAATATATAGGGTGACAGGGAGACTGAAGGAAACAATATAGGAAAGACTTTTACACTTGACAGTAGTAATTAAACAATTGGCAAGGAAAGGAAAAGAGAAGGGAGGCTTTAAGCAGAGAATTTAAATCAAATATATTCCTGCCCTCAAGGGTATTGTATTATGGGGAAGGAAATTTTAGAGACAGAAAATAACTGGAAAACATAATTAAAGGGATGTAGTTAATTGGAGAAAAAGTCTTTCAGGTGAAGATAAATTTCAGTTGTATGTTTTATAAAAAGCAAAGTATTGGGGATTTTGTCATCTGAAGTTGTTTCTTGTTTACTTTTTTGCTATGATGAATCAGCAGACAAAAATGGCATAGCCTAAAAAAAGTTTGATATTCACATAACAGCTTAGCTCACACTGAATTAGGTGAATCACAATTTCTGATTCTGCTAAATGCAGCCATCTTCATGTCGCCATATATTGAGAATGAAGCTAAGACAGGCAGAAAATTGATGAGGTCCATGTGATAGAGTACTGTGAGCAAAAGAGAAATAAACATACCCTAATGTGAAGGAGGCTTGCAGGATTGTTGCAAACTGAGCTCTTTTTGACATGAGCCAGTATTATCCAACTGGCTGAATTCCTTTAGTTATCCTACTTTGCACCAAAGGACTATTGGCTATTATCAGAAATGAAATCCACCTAACAAGATAAAATTATTCTGAGATGGCTCAGTGATGTCTATTGTACTGTGGCAGGCAGTCTCCCACTGATTCATATCCTTGTGGAGTCCCCTTCTTCAGTATCTCAAGGTTGGTCTTTAGGACCAACATAATACAGAAACAAGAATGGTGTATGACTGCTGAGATGGAGTTATAAAACCCTGTAGCTTCCATCTTGCTTATTGGCCTGTCCTCTCTTGGGTCCCTTGGTTAGGGGAAAGCCACCTACCATGTCATGGGTAGCCTAGACAGTGAAGAACTGAGGTCATCAGCTTGATAGAAGATCCTGAAACTCCAGTCAAGCCTTCAGTTACCATGATCCTGGCCACCATCTTGATGACAACTTCATGGGAGATCCTGAGCCTGTCAAACTCTTGCTGGACTTCTTTTGCCCATTCCTCAAGTCTCGGTTCAAATGTTACTGCCTCCAAATATTAGTGAATGGTTATCAGTCAGCCCTTCTGCAGAACAGAAGAGGGTTGGCTCTACCACACTGAAACTCACCCAGGTAACTCACAAGGGCGACTTACCAACTCTGTGTCCACATCTCTTTATAAAAGATTAAATGAGGGTTACTAACAATAAATGGTCCTTCCTTCTCATTTTCCCTTGGCTCTCTACATAAAAAAACAAATGAGCAGTTACCAAATATTTGTAGAATTGATTGGCATTTAGTGTCAGGAAAGGAATAATTCACATACATACCCCTTCCCCACAGATAATTTTTCTTAAAAAATATCCAGGCAGAATATTTGTTCTTTAAAAATAGATTGTTTTATTTGCCCTTGTAACTATTTTTTGAAATAATTTAAATTTGTTTTGAAGTAGCAACAGCAATAAAAACATATATATAATGACACACATATATACCTATATATGCATATACAGAGAGAGAGATAAATAGATCGATATGATTATCAAAGACAGAAAGAGGCTTAAAATTTTTAACAGCATAATGAATTCAAATCACAACGTGCATTATTTTTTCTAGCTATGTACCAAATTTCCACAAGTTTAGCAGTTCATAAAAGCATCTATTTATTATCTTAGGGTCTCATTGTTTCCAATGGTCAGGAGTCCAGGCAGGACTTCGCTGATCTCTATTCATAGTCTCCTAAGGTTACAGTCAATGTGTCTTTTGGGCTGCATTCTCATATAGAGGCTGACTGGGGACGAATTTGCTTCTGAGCTCTTGCAGGATGTTGGCAAAATTCAATACATCGCAGCTGTATAATTGAGGTCTGAGGTCTTGGCTTCTGTTGGCGGTTAGCTGGAGACTGGCCTCAGGTCCTGGAGGCTGCCTGAGGCCTTAGAAGCCTCCCGCAGTTCCCACCACAGGGTTTCTCTTACACGATCACTTATTAGATTTACAAGAGGCTCCAGTCTGCTATGGCAGTCTTAGATAATGTAATGTCATCACGGAAGTGCCATCCATCATGTTTCTTATATTCTATTGGTTAGAAGCTCCTTAGGGGCCTGTTGTTTTCCAGAAAAGGAGACTATACAAATACCTGAACATCCAGAGGTGGGAATCACTGGGAACCACCTTATGGCATGTTTGTCACTTTCAATTGTATGAATAACTTACAAAAGCCATATTTGTATTATCATCTCAGTATTTAAAATTAAAGGGTTGATCAAGACTTATACAGAATAATTCCCAAAGACTCATTTCATTATGATGATGTATTCATGGTATTTAAGTGTTTAAATTAGGCACCCTCATTATAAGGAAATTTTATTCATTCATTCATTCATTCATTTAGGTACTAGGGATTGAACCAAGAAGCATTCTACCTCTGAGCTGCACCCCCAGACCCATTTTATTTCTTATTTGGAAACAGGGTCTCACAAGGTTTCTGTCAGCCTCACTAAATTGATTAGGCTAACTTCAAACCTGCGATCCTCCTGTCTCAGTCTCCCAAGTACTGTGATTACAGGTGTGCACCACCATGCCCAGCAACAAGGAACTTTTAGCTGGGTATGGTGGCCCATACCTATAAGTCCAGCTACTAGGGAGGCTGAGGCAGCAGGATCACAAGTTCAAGGACAGCCTCAGCAACTTAGCAAGACACTGTCTTAAAATTAAAAGTTCTGGGGACATAGCTCATAGTGGGTTCAATTCCCAATACGACCAAAAAAGGAGAGAAACTTTTGAATATAATTGGAGAGATTAAAAACAAAACAAAACCAATAATAAGTTCTGTGATTATGTTTTCATGTTTATCTGGGAAATTTGCATTTAAGTATCAATACTTTTATGAGCCAATTTCCCCTGATTTCCCTCTAGAGAATAAAATGAAAATCCTATATGATAAAAATAGCATGCAAACTCCCTATATGAGATGGAGCAGCTCCTGAAACCCAAATCTTACTCCACAGCCGGAATCCATATTTGAAGGTCAGGGACTGACCTGAAAGTAAATAGGTTGTGCATTGAATAATGGCAATTTAAAGTTTTTATTAACTTATAAAAACTTAAACTCAATTTGGGTTCTGTGTAGGGAGGAAGCATATTTTCAGCTAAAAGAAAAATAGTCCCTGGTGAACAGCCTAAAAATTTAATAAACACTGTTTTAGACATTTACTGAGAATATTTTCTACATTACACATTATTCTGGGCATTAATGACTCTATTAGCTATCAACTGATGCTTAAAAAATATCCCAGATTAGCAGCTTAAAACATCAAGCATTAACTAGCACAGTTTCTGAAGGTCAGGAATCCAGGGACAGTTTGGCAGTCTCAGGGTCTCCCAGGAGGTCATTATCAAGATGGTAGCCAGGACCATGGTCACTGAAGATTTGACTGGGGTTTTAGTATTTGCTGGGGAGGCCTTGGTTCTTCACCGTGTAGGCTACCCAGGACATGGCAGGTGGTTTTCCCCTAACAAAGTGATCCAAGAGAGGACAGGTCAACCAGCAAGATGGAAGCTACAGGGTTTCATAACTCCAACTCAAGAGTTAGATATCATCCTTGATTCTTTATTATGTTGGTCCCAGAGACCAACGCTGGGCCAATGACTCCCAAGGATGAAGTCCACAAGGATGCAAATCAGTGGGCACCACCTGCCACAGTGCGATGGACATAATGGAACCATCTCAGAATATTTTTATCTTGTTAGGTGGATTTTATTTCTGATCATTTCAAATAGCCCTTTGGTGCAAAGTAGGATAAGTAAAGTAGGTCAGCCAGTTGGGTAGTACTGGCTGTGTCCAAAAGATCTCAGTTTGCAACAATCCTGCTAATCTCTTTCACATTAGGGTAGGTTTATTTCCCTTTTACTCACAGTACTCCAATACTTTGACCTCTCTTCCCAACCTGTAAAATGCTTCCCATTCCTCATCTCAGTTCAAATGCTAGAGTTCAAAAGTATGTGTGTGTGTGTGTGTGTGTGTGTGTGTGTGTGTGTGTGTGTTTAGACATACTTTTATTGGTGCATTGTGATTATACATCTTAGTGAGGTTCAAGTCATACAAACAAACATACACACAGGTCTTGGTGGGCTTCCCTTCAGGTCCTACCCTGCCACCCACCCAACCCCACACACAACAGCGTGATTGCTAGTGATACTTTCATACATGGGCACATCATAATTTAAACTATTTCTTTCATCAGTTCTTCCTTTATCCCTTCCCACCTCCCTCCCCCATTTCCTTCACTATTCTACTAGTCACTCTCCTCAGTGATCTAATGTCCCTTTTGTTGCTTATTTTCTCTCTAGTGTCCACACAGGAGAGAACACCTACAGCCCTTGACTTTCTGAGGCTGACTGATCCTACTTAGAAAAATAATCTGTAGTTCCATCCATTTTCCTACCAATGACATAATTTTGCTCATCTTTTTGGCTGAGTAAAATTCCATTGTGTGTATATACCACATTTTTTGTTTTCCATTCATCTATTGACAGACACCTGGGTTGGTTCCATAATTTGGCTATTATAAATTGTGCTGCTATAAACATGGATATGCATGGATCATTTTAGTATTCTGATGTTAATTCTTTTGAAAAGATACAGAGGAGTGGTATAGTTGGGTCATATGTTGGTTTCATTCCTAGTCTTTTGAGGAACCACCATAATGTTCTTCATCGTGGTAGTACTAATTTGCTGTCCCACCAACAATGTTAAAGAGTTCCTATTTTCCCACATCATCACCAGCATTTATCATTGCTTGTATTCTTGATGAGTGCCATTCCAACTGATGTTAGATTGAATCTCAGTGTAGTTTTGATTTGCTTTTCCCTGATTGCTAATGATGTTGAAAATTTTTTCATATATTTATTGGCCATTTTTATTTATTCCTTTGAGAAGTGTCTATTCAGTGTGATTGCCTATTTTTGGATTGAGTTTTTTTAATACATAGTTTTTTAAGTTCTTTATATAGTCTAGATATTAGTCCTCTATCAGAGGAGTAGTTGGCAAAGATTTTCTTCCATTCTATAGACTCTCTCTTCAGACTCTTGATGGTTTCCTTTCCTGCAGAGAAGCTTTTTGATTTGATGCCATTCTATTTATTAATTCTAAGTTTTATTTCCTAAGCTTTGGGGTTTTTCTTTAGGAAGTCTCTACAAGTGCCTATATGTTGGAGAGTTGGCCCTTATGCCATCTTCTAGTAATTGCAAAGTTTCTGTCTAATTTCTAGGTCTTTGATCCATCTTGAGCTGATGCTTGCACAGGGTGAGAGGATTAGGTTCTAGTTTTATTCTGCTATATATGGATACATGGTTTTCCTAGCAGCACTTGTTGCAAAGGCTGTCTTTCCTCCAGCGTTTGGCTCCTTTGTTAAAAACCAACTGGCTATAAGTATAAGGATTTTAAGTTTTCTTGGACTAGCTATAATATTTTCTTACCCTCACTGTAGTTATTAATCTAAATAGCTCCCCATCCTGATCAAGTTCAAGATTTTGAGAATGAGACAGTGTCATTTTGTTCTGTATACTGCCTAGCAAGTGTTCTAGCAATTACAGAAAAATAGCAAATTACTATGTGCAGGGGAATATGTTAGAATACTGTTGGAAGAACTCAAAAAACAGGGAAGAGCCTGAGGGATAGAAAAACTTGAGGATAACTTGTTATCGAGGAAAATACATACTGAGATTTAAAGTAGGGCAAACAAGTAACTATAGAAACATGTCTTTGATGACAATTCTTATTTATTCACAATATTGACTTATCCCAATGCCTTCCCCCAAATACTCTAGTAAAATGAATGCTTTACACATTTGGAGCAATTTCATAGTACTGCTCTTGATTTTAATACCCTTGACACCTAGGTGGGTTGCATGATATGCATTTCATGATATTTTATGTTTGTGCTCATTTCTGTATTCTTTTGGAATTATGGAGACCCAAACAGGAAAAGCTATTTCATCTCCCTTATACTATCAATTTCTAAATTTTGCTTGTCATACTGTTTTATCATAAGGCACATAATGTCACATTATATCATGATATGTTGATAAATCCAGAATTTTTTTGATCCATTGAAGTTCAACAGAGTCACGTTAAGATTCAACATGAATTCAGACCTAAATCTGTTTCTACCCCTTAATCTTAGTCTATGTCAGGTCAGTCATTATTATTTCCTTCCACATGTCAGTCCTATTCATCATCATACCTGTTCTTTTCCATTGGATGGTCTGAGATTATTTGTTTTCACAATGAAAGTATATACTTATTAATTTGTATTGAATAATATGATATACTATTTTTCAATAATATGCACTGATTGACAAAAATAATCATGAATAATATTAAAGAAGAAATAGAATTTCCAAATCCACTCTTTTTTTGTGGCACTGGGGATTAAATTCAGGGGCTTTCTACCCCCAAGCTACATCTCCAACTCTTTTTTATGTTTTACTTTTGAAGCAGGGTCTTCCTAAATTTCTGAGGGTCTTGCTAAATTGCTGAAGCTGGCCTGGAACTTGCAATCCTGCCTCAGCCTGCCAAGTACTAGGATTACAGGTGTGACCCACCACTCCTGGTTCACATCCACTCATTTCTTTATATAAATTCCAAATGCCTTATTATAATTTACAAGGACCTAAATAATCCAAATTATGCCTACCCCAACTTCAGTTTTGCCTCTCAGCACATTGAGCCATCTCCGTTTCTTAAACTTACTACACTTTGGCAATCTGCAGACCTTTGCTCATGGTGCTTGCTTTCCCTAGAATAATATTGCCAAATTTTTACATGGTGGGCTGGTCATACCATTGAGTCTTACTGTAAATATCAACCCAAGAGACTGCCCATGACTCCAGTCTTTTAATAGGACAATTTAAATTTTTATTTTCTTGCTCACTGACTCCCAGATTAAATTTGAGTTCCCCTAAAACCTTGGCCATATGCACTTTATTCCCCAACTTACAACCAAGTATATTATAATACCCAAAACATGGAAGGCATTCAGAAATATTTTTGAATAAATGAATCAATGAATGTCTCATTAATTTAAAACAATCTTTTACTAAAATCCTTTAAAGAATTTCATCCCACATTCTCACTTTTTCAAGGCAAACATTTACACTTGGTTTTACAGTTTTTGCGTTGTCATTCATCCAAATGATCAGCCTGTCTGAGACACAGTTTAAGGAACAAAATCTGAGCCATCCTCAGGATGGGACTTATCATATTTACCTTCAGTGGACACAAAGGGGAGTAACACGCCATCATCAGTCCTAGCATGGCAAATAGCCACCACATTGAAATATGGCAATTTCCTAAAAGCAAAATGGAAAATCCACTACAGATATGTCTCTTATAAAGAAATCAGGGAGTGGAACTGCCAGCTACACATCTATTTCAATAAACAACCACAGGCTGGAATGCTGGAGACATTTTTTTAAGCATTTTAATTAAATTTATTGTTTCACTAATACATAGGAACATAAAAATTCTACATAGTAATGTGTGATATTTCAATACATTGAAACATTGTGTAATGTTTAAAGCAGGCTAAACATACCTATCTCCTCAAACATATCATTTACTTTTTTTTGTTTTTATTAAAATAGATGGCAAAGGCTGTGAAGAACTCCAAGTAGGCTAAAACTTGCACAGATATAGAGCAAGAGTGATTGGACTGGAATGAGTGGCCTCGTTTCTCTGTCCTCTCATTTTCAGTGTTCTCGTGCTCCTTAACACATTCCAGCGCAGAAACTCTTCTCGCCCTTCAGTGGATTAAGTTCATGGTGATCACTAGTCTGCACATGCACTGAGCCATTGTTGTGCATTTATAGTGGAAACTCGCAAACCATTCTTACTCCTTTTCCTCTCTTCCAATCCATCAGCAACTCCTAGGAGAAAGTGATTGGTTAGTATCAAGTGTCCTAGCAACTATGTCCAATAAGTCTTCTGATTATATAAATCCTAGTCAAAATTTACATTTGAGGCTGTTATGTAATTCTTCTAAATGCAGGGAAGAAATGTAGGCATTCTGACATTGTTCATGTTCTTAATAACAAGTTCTAGAATAATAAAAGTAATAAATGATGTTAGTTAAGTAACCCTAGATCTGATAAATTTGGATGAGGTCCAAGAACTCCACCCTTGATATCCCTCAATCAGATGATCCAGGCAATAAGAAATCTGATCTACCCAAATGGAATATATTAATAGATTAATTGTAGAGTCCCTACTGTTATAAATGCAAGAAAGGAAAATGCATCTTCCATTCAACTTTCACATGACCAGGCCCAGCGAGACATACCTATCATACGGACAGTCTCAGCTTCTCTTTAATTCTGACACACAGAATAAGATGAGTAAGTCTCAGACAACCCTATGAGTCACAGTCTATGATTTATGGGCTGAGAATTGCTCTCCTGGAGTGACTAATGTGAGGAACCAGAGGAATCCAAATTCTGCTCCAGGGTCTCAGCTGAAATGCTAGCTCACAGATTCATCTCTGACTGCTCACCTGATAGATGCCTGCATGTGACACCCATCTGAGTGGACTGCAGGGACATTTTAGGACTTTTCAATTGGATATTTCACACATGTTTTTTTCTAAATAAGAAGAAGCAATACCAACTGTTTCCCTTTGGGGTGGTGCCAAGTATAATTTCTATTTATTTTTTATTTATTTTATGTATTTATTTTTATGTTTTATTGGTGCATTGTAATTATACATCATAGTGAGGTTCAAGTATAATTCTATTTATTTGTTTATTTATGGGTTTTTTCATTGGTGCATTGTAATTATACATCATGGTGGGTTTCAGAGTAACAGAAATATACATGCATACAGAACTTGTGTGTTCTTCTGGGTTCTACCGGCTCCCTCCTCTTCCTCCCCATATACTTTTATTGGTGCATTGTAATTACACATCTTAGGTTCAAAATCATACAAACAAATATGCACACAGATCTTGGTGTGTTTGTCTTCAGGTCCCACCTCACTATCCACCCCTCCTTCATTACCAATAATTGTGATATTGGTAATTGTACATTCATACATGGGCGTAGCATAATTTAAATTGTTTCTTTCATCAATTCTTCCTTTTCCCCTCCCCATCTCCTTCCCCCTTTCCCCTTCCATTATCCTACTGGTCTCTTACCTCAGTAATCTAAAGTCCCTTTTGTTTCCTGTATTCTCTCTAGCTTCCACATAGGAGAGGAAACAGTTGATCCTTGACTTTCTGAGACTGGCTGATCTCACTTAGCATAATATTCTCTAGTTCCATCCATTCTCTTGCAAATGACATGATTTTGTTCTTTATGGCTGAGTGAAATTCCATTGTGTGTATATACCATGCTTTCATTATCTATTCATCTGTGGACAGATACCTAGGTTGGTTCCATAATTCGGCTATTGTGAAATGTGCTACTATAAACATAGATATGCATGTTATCATTTTAGTATTCTGACTTTAATTCTTTTGGAAAGATACTCCAAGTATAATTTCTAATTGTGGGGACTTGGTATACTCTGAAGATAAATACATTGACACATATCCTAGCGTTGCATTGTATAAAAAGCACTGGATCAGAGGCCAGTAGACCATAATTCCTACTTAGCCCCTAACCAGGATTTCTGGATATGGACAAATCACCTGACTTTGAGTTTCATTATTTCTAAACTGGTATTGCTAAAATATGTCTAAACTATACACAAAAAATATATAGTATATCAATTGAGTAGATTGAGATAATTTAAATATATGTGTTACTTACCCTAAACAACACCTCTAATAACAAAACAAATATTTGTAACTAATATATCAACAATGGAGATAACAGAATTTTGAATAATGCACCATCAGTCCAAATTAAATCACAAAAAGAGGAAAAATGAGCAATTACCAGATGAGACTAATAAAAAACAAAAAGTACGATGGTGGATTTAAACTCAACCACAAAAATAATCATATTAAAGGTAAATACTTCAAACTTGCCATGGAGGACAGAGAGTAACAGAACCACCACAACAAAAAGAACAAAGAAACAAGAAATCCACCTTAAATATAAAGACACAAATGATTTAAAAATATGCAGTACTTAGGAGGCTGAGACAGGAAGATTGCAGGCTCAAGGACAGCCTCAGCAATGTAGCGAGAATCTCAGTAGCCTAGCGAGACCCTATTTTTCAAAACGAAAAATAAAAAAGGGCTTGGGGTATGGGTTTGAAGCAGAACACCCCTAGGTTCAATCTCTAGTATGACTAAATAAATAAATAAATAAATGTAACACTATGAAAATGTATTGGACCAAGTATCTTTTATAGAAGAGAATTTATGCAGAGACAGAGACTCATTCCATAATGATAAAGCAATAATAGTGAAACTTACACTGAGAGCACATGACCCTAAACCTTTATCTAAACTAATAACAGAGCTTCAACAATACATGAAGATAAAACTGATAGAACTCCAAGGGAAATAGACAAACTCACATTTATAGTCAAATATTTAAGCACTCCTTTCTCAAAAACTGATAGGAAAAGTACACAGAAACCTAGAAGGACAACAATCAACTTGACCTAATTCACATTTATAGAATGCTACACCAGATATCTCATAATACATGTTATTCTTAAATGTCCACATAGGAATTCTGCAAAATGCACAAAAATTTCTAAAATTCCATGTAAATTTATTCCATGTAAATGATAGGAGATCAATATACTAATATGAATCTATTTCCATACCCTGGGAACAATTAGAAATCAAAATTTAAAGTAAGAACAATATCATTTGTAATAACAAGAAAATATGTAATAATTAGGGATAAAACTGACATGGATGCCATTAATAATTAGGAAAATACAAATCAAAACCACTGGGTATTACCATATATCTAGTACAGAATCATACCAAGTGCTGTGTGCAGGTATGTTTGTATCATACTGACCCTCATTAAGATATATAATTACAATGCATCAATAGAAGTATATTCAGAAATTAAAAAATAAAAAGACTGATCATGGTAAGCATTGGTGAGGATCTAGAACAGTAAGACTGTCATGTGTTTCTGTAGGTAATATAAAATTGTGCAGTCACAGCCGGGCGTGGTGGCGCACGCTTGTAATCCCTGTAATTGGGAGATTGAGACTGGAGGATGGCGGGTTCACGGCCAGCCTCAGGTACTTAGTGAGGCCCTCCACAACTTTGTGAGACCCTGTTTCAAAATAAAGAATAAAAAATAGGGCTGGGGGTGTAGCTCAGAGGTAGAATGCCCCTGGGTTCCATCCCCAATACCGCAAAAATAAATGGTGCAGTCACTTTGGAAAACTAGAATCTTCTTTTAAAATGAAGCATGCATTTACATGTAACCTAGGCATTTCACTATTATGTGTTTACCCAAAAGTACATTTCCATAAAAATGCTTACATATGAATGTTCATACAATACCAGCTAGCTGTATTTAAAATAGTCAAAAACTGAGAAGCACCCAGATGGCTACCAACTGGTCACTGGAGAAGCAGATTTGGCATATTCATACAATGGCATACTACTCAGTAATAGAAAGAATAAACTATTGATGAATCTCAAAATAATTATGTTGAGCAGAAGAAGACAGACTCTTTCCCAATACACACACACACGCATACACGCACACGCACACGCACGCACATACAAACACACACATACGCAATGTACTCTGTGGATCCACTAATACAAACTTTTAGAGAATGCAATCTATAAGTGTAAAAATCAGATCAAGGGTTGCCTGAGGACAGACGAATGGGAAGTTCAGCTGGGAAGGAATGGGGAGAAACTTAAAAGGGAATAGAAACACTTATTGGGAGACAGAGAGGATCACCATTTTGGCTGTGGTAGTAGTTTCATGGGTATAACTATAACTCTGAGTTATCAAATTGTACCCTTTGAGTATATGCAATTTATTTGGTTTTTTTTGGTTTTTCTTTTTTGCAGTACTAGGGATGGAACCCAGGGGCATTCTACCTCCGAGCTACACCCCCAGCCCTATTTTCTATTCTTTATTTTGAAACAGGGTCTCACTAAGTGGCGGAGGGCCTCACTAAGTATCTGAGGCTGGCCATGAACCTGGATCCTACTGTCTCAGCCTCCCAAGTACTGGGATTACAAGCGTGTGCCACCACACCCGGCAGTGTATGCAATTTAGTGTGTCTAGGATTTACCTAATTAATGTTGTTTTAAAACCCCTCAAGAAAAGCAATTATAGCCAGACTTGATGGAAATTTATAGCCCTACCTGTACATATTAGGGGGAAAAAACATGTTCCCCTCAAATGCTTAATAAACTACATTTCTGAAATGTGATTAAAGATAGGTCCTGCCCATGGGCACTTCAGAGCTCTCTGTGTTGGCATGGGCTGGATAGTCTACCGCCTAGCAGGCACACAAGTCAGAGTTCTTAATGGGAGTAGAAGTCTGGCGAGCCCACAGCTCATCTGGCTTTGGGATACTTTTTATCGTCAGTAGGAGAGGGAATCAAGACGTTAGGCACATGTCATGGAGCTCAACCCTCAACAGGCTTTTGGCAGGACCATGAAGAAAAGGAGCTGGGGTGATGGCTTGGAAAGCATTTATCTGAATTCTATCCCATTGGTCCAGTTCCCAGATTTCTAGAACCCAATTATTTGGTCCATCCAACTTGCATATATATTCCTGAGGTTTTATCATAAATAATCCCCTTTCAATGGACACCACAAATGAACTATCAGACACATATACCCTTAAAAATGATATTTGATGTAGTTTTGTGTAGCTTTTCATGACCAAGAGCCATGCTAATTAGATGATATCCCAAATGTCCCGAAAGGATATTTATTCCATGGAAGACAGTGAAAAATATTCTGGGGTAAAAAGTCCCATAATTGAATAAGGTTTAAAAACGTGAGATTCAATGAATTTCTCCAGTTTCTATATAGTAACCCTTCTCAGAACCATTAAATAACACCAAGCCACCAAGGTTAGTATACAACATGCAGTTCTTTGCAAAGCTTATTTAAATATAGAACACTTTTCCATAAAGTACCTATTAGCAAATTTTACAAGACTTGTATAGTATACACTTTGGGAATGTTTTATGGATTATTAGTGATAATCCTGAAAGGTTTCTATAATTGGAGTATCTGAACCACTTAAGTTCATTCACTAGAAAATGAAAACACTAGGGCATTAAAACAGAAAAAAAAAGGTGATTGTCAACAGAGGAGAAAAAAAATGTGAGATTTTGCTGTTGTGTCCTGTTTAATCACAATCAATATCCAAACATTATAAAGCTCCTTTTCATCCACAATTATTACAAGTAAATTTACATAGAGAGCCAGGCATGGTGGTGTACACCTGTAACCCCAGTACTTGGGAGGCTGAAGCAGGAGAATTGCAGTTTTGAGGCCAGCCTCAGCAACTTAGTGAGGCCCTGTCTCAAGACAAAAAAATAAAAATAGGGCTAGTGGTGTAGCTCAGAGGTAGAATGCCCCTGGGCTCAATCCCCAGTAACACACACACACACACACACACACACACACACACACACAATTTCCATGGAGACTTTCTACACAAACAAATAGACTTCTAAGAGCAAACAAAACGGGTTGGAGCATTAGCCTGTTTGTTGGATTATGAAAAACAAAGAACCAAGTACCATGAGATATGGATAAAATGATCCAAATGAAAGAGCAAGGGCAAGATAAATGAGTAGAACACCAGATCTCTGATTAACCAAATTAAATTCAGAGAATAAAAGTGTCCTCTGTTAAAAAAAATTACTCTCTGAGATGTTTGAAAAGATAATGCCTGTATAAAATGCAAGATAATGCTTTGAAAAAGCAACCATCACTGCAGAAACTAGTTCTTGCAAATTAAATTTGTCCTTTAAAAAGGAAAGAAAATGAACAAATATCAATAGGAAAAAAAACTCCATACAAAGCAAAGGACAACTCTCGGTATATACAGCACAAAGAGGAAAGATAACATGGGGAAATGACAAGAGGAATGGAAAATCATTACAAATGGTTCATATTTCCACGAGCAGGAATTCTAGAAAGATAGAACAAAGAGAGTGAGGAAGGGAAGGTTATAAAAATTAACATAGGAAAATTTATCAGACGAAGAGACATGAATATTCAGATTGAAAAGGCCTATTGAGTATGAAAAAATAAATCCCAGCATTGCCACAGTCTTGTCATAGTTCAGAGAGAAAGCGAAGACACTAAAAAGTGGTCAAGGTTAAAAAAAGCCACCCGCCAGGCAACCTCTAGACTCACCGTCATCCCTGGCTGTTAGAAGACAACATTATTTGTTCTCAAATAAAATGGTTTTCAACATGGATTTTCATACTTACCCAGCAAAGTCAGAAGCGTGATGAAATGAACAAGATATTTTGTGACACACACACCAAGGCTCAGAAAATTGATGTCTCTCCACCTACACTAAGAAATTTTGTGGAAACACACACACACACACACACACACAGAAAAAAAGTTATCATAAGAAAAAATGAAAGCCAGGAGTGGTGGTGCACACCTGTTATCCCAGTACTTGGGAGGCTGAGGTAGGAGGATCTCAGATTTTTTGTTTGTTTGTTTGTTTGTTTTTGGCTGTAGTGGGGATTGAACCCAGGGGCATTCTACCTCCGAGCTACACCCCCAGCCCTATTTTTTATTCTTTATTTTGAAACAGGGTCTCACTAAGTAGCTGAGGCTGGCCGTGAACCCGGATGGAGGATCTCAGATTTGAAGACAGCCTCAACAACAAAGTGAGACTTTCAGCAGCCTAGTGAGACCCTGTTTCAAAACAGAAACATAAAAAGGGCTGAGGGTGTAGCTCAGAGGTAGAGAGCTCCTGGGTTCAACTCCAAGTACCATACACACACACACACACACACACACACACACACACAGAGTAAAGCTAGTTTAGGAGTTCATTGAAAGGAGTTTTCCAAAAAGACAACCACTTAAATGTACCCAAACAGAAAAGCAGAAGACAGTAATGAGTTTGAGAACAATGGATGTTCCATGGCTTCAAGAGATAGACGGCATGAGAGATGGCGAGTCCAAGTGCTGTTGTAAATAAGTCATGTGTTTGTTTTTCTTAATAAAAGGTTAGTGAGAATTTCTGGAAAAGAAGATAAGTACAGCATTGTTTAAATATAAAGCCAACACAATATATTATGAATTTTTAAAAAGAGATGAAAGGCAGGGACCAAACCCCTTTGATCTTGACCTCAGGCGCCCTCTACTGTAAGCGGTGCCCAGGGTCACAAATTGGATCCTTTGAGAAGAAAAGGGAATGCAGACACTTTAATTAGCTTGCCTTGAACAGCATTTGCATAGCCCTAATAGTGTAAATGGCATTTATTGATTTGTGATGACTAGAATCTGCCAATAGGCAGACCACAGCAGATAAATATGGTTATAAAATTACATAAATATTGTCAACTGTGAAATACTATCAACTCTACGTGTAAAGATGAAGGACACGCTTCAGTGGATGCTATGCACATGCATGAAGCTGCCCGTGCCAATCTCAATATCATGCCCAGGGAGGGGAGAGCGTGGGGGTAGGATCGGGGGGAAGCTCACCAAGTGCTGTGTGCATGTATGTCCCTGTAACTCTGAATTTCATTATGCCATGTGATTATAATGCACCAATAAAAGTACATTTTTTTAAAAAAGTAAATTTTATCTAACTGCAGATGTAAGAAGTAGGAGAGGAGACAGTGGAAGGGTTAGGAGGGCTATTTTTCCATCATACACAGCTGGCTGCCCCAAATATGCTATAAGACATACTTAAAATGACTAGAATAACTGGAAACAGAAAGATAAAGATGAGGTCCCTCCAGGGACCTGAGAGAAGAGAGGAGCTGGCTCTTTTTCTAAGTTCTCTGTATTTTCTGCTTTGTTGTTGTATTTGTTTCCTAGGGCTTCAATAGTAAATTACCCAGACACTGCGATTTAAGACGACAGAGATGGATTCTCCGACAGTCCTGGAGGCTGGACATGGAAATTCTAGTTTTGCCCGGTTGATGCTAATGGAGAGTCCGCTCCCTGCCTCTACTCTGGCTTCTTGAGGTTGTTTCTCCACAATCCTTGGTGTTCTTAGGCTTATAGCTGTATCACTCCAATCGCTGCCTCTGTTTTCTTGGAATGTCCCGTGTGTGTGTGTGTGTGTGTGTGTGTGTGTGTGTGTGTCCCTCCAAATTACCCTCTTCACTTAAAGATATCAGTCATGTTGATTTAGGATCCACCCTAATTCAATATGACTTCATCTTAACTAATGATAGTTGCAAAGACTCTATTTTCGTGTAGGGCCACATTCTGAGGTACTAGATGGATGGGAATTTGGCGGGGAGGGATACTGTTCAATCAACCACCTACAGTTCTCTCATACAGGTATTAGTTGGGTAAGAAGACATCATTTGAGAATGATCACTTTGTATTTCTAAGTTGTTGACTGTGAAATATTACTAGCCATAAAAGTAAAGCTTCACTAACTGATGATAAAAAAAAGGAGGAGAGGAGAGACAGTGAAAATATAGTGAGATACAGCGTTCTAAGTTGCTGATAGAAGCCGGGCATGGTGGCACACACCTATAATCCTAGAACTTGGGAGGTTGAGACAGGAGGATCACAGGTTTGCAGCCAGCCTCAGCAACTTAGAGAGGCTCTCAACAACTCAGAGCGTGTCTCAAAAGCAAAATCTAAAATAGGGCTAGGGGTGTAGCTCAGAGTTAGAATGCCCCTGGGTTCAATTCCCAGTACTACACACACACACACACACACACACACACACACACACACACAAAGTTGCTAATATATTGTAAAATCATACATGTTTATTGAACCAGTTGCCTCTCTATCCTAAACAATCCAGTATGAGCCTTGACCAACAGAGGTCGATCAAGGAAGCAGCCGTGTGAACATTTGGGACCTTTTTGCTAGAACTGTTACACAAAACATAATCTATTATGTAGTTTAATAACCCTCACATAAAGATTTTTGTAATTTGTTAATTTAGCATCAGAAAAAGTTTCTCCTTATTTATAAGATGGGGTGTTTCCTTTTATTGTCTAATTAAGAAATATATGATTCATTTTATTTCCCTTTCAGTCTTCATCGGTAGAAATTTTTCTGCTACACTTAGTAGCAAATTATAGAGAAATAACTTCCTATTTACTGGAAAAGTTATCCAACCCCCTTAGAACAAATGTTTTTGATCATTTACATCATCTTTTATCTAATGAATTGGCATTGAATCTAATGAACCCAACCCATTAAAGTTGGTAGGAAGCTGAGCGACAGGTAAATAGAGAAATAGAAAATAGCTATGGCAAGAGGAATACAGATAAGGTGCTGGTTTAAGAGACTTCTAGCCAGGCATGGTGGCCCAGGCCTATAATCCCAGTACCTGGGGAGGCTGAGACAGGAGGATCGCAGGTTGGAGACCAGACTCAGCAACTTAGTGAGACTCTCAAGCAATGTAGTGAGACTCTGTTTCAAAACAAAAAAATAAGAAAAGGCTAGGAATGTTCAATCCCCAGTATCACATAGAAGGAAGGAAGGAAGGAAGGAAGGAAGGAAGGAAGGAAGGAAGGAAGGAAGTTAGTTCCAGAAACATAATCAGTGGGACTTTATAACTGGGTTGGAGGAGCAATGCAGCAAGAAAGGGTGAAGTCAACTCTGAGTTTTAAAGTTTCAGGTGACTCAGAGAGTGGCAGTGTGGCCACTCCCAGTACCTGGGGAGGCTGAGACAGGAGGATCGCAGGTTGGAGACCAGACTCAGCAA
>PVJS01001197.1:0-24694 GCA_004027185.1 Glis glis | reverse complement strand
TCAAGCAATGTAGTGAGACTCTGTTTCAAAACAAAAAAATAAGAAAAGGCTAGGAATGTTCAATCCCCAGTATCACATAGGAAGGAAGGAAGGAAGGAAGGAAGAAGGAAGGAAGGAAGGAAGGAAGGAAGTTAGTTAGTTCCAGAAACATAATCAGTGGGACTTTATAACTGGGTTGGAGGAGCAATGCAGCAAGAAAGGGTGAAGTCAACTCTGAGTTTTAAAGTTTCAGGTGACTCAGAGAGTGGCAGTGTGGCCACTGACCCAAGAAACAGAAAGAGAAGTATACTTGAAGACCAGAGATTGAACCCGGACTTTCCTCTGGACTCCTGACTTTGACCACTGAAAGGAGGCCTTGGGGTTCCCCCACCAAGAAAGCTTTCATTCATTGATACGTTAATTCACTAATTCCATGTATTCACTTAACACATGTGTATATGCCACGTCCCTTCCCTTTCCTTGATGCAGAGGAGAGTAAAGAAGACAAGTCCCTCTTCTTGTGGAACATGCATTCTATTTGGGGGAAAAGACAATGAATGGCCAACTCTCATGCCGTGTGAGGTAGTAAGATGGATTTTTTAAATAAAACTAAGCCAGGTGTGGTGGCACACACCTGTGATCCTAGTACTTGGGAGGCTGTGTCAGGAGGATAGCAGGTTTGAGGATAACCTCAGTAAGTAGTGAGATTCTCATCAACCTAGTGAGATCCTGTTTCAAAATAAAAATAAAAAAATGTGGCTGGGAGCCGGGCGTGGTGGTGCATGCTTGTAATCCCAGTATTTTGGGAGGTGGAGATCGGAGGATCCGGGTTCGCGGCCAGCCTCGGCTCTCTCTCTCTCTCTCTCTCTCTCTCTCTCCCTGTCTCTCTCTCTCTCTACCTAGTGAGGCCCTCCACAACTTTGTGAGACCCGGTTTCAAAATAAAGTATAAAAAAATAGGGCCGGGGGTGTAGCACGGAGGTAGAATGCCCCTGGGTTCAATCCCCGGTACTGCAAAAAAATATATATGGCTGGGGGTATAGATCAGAGGTAGAATGCCCCTGGGTTCAATCTCCAGTACCACAAAAAATAAAAATAAAAATAAGCTGGGTGTGGTGGTACATGCCTGTAATCCCAGTATTACTTGGGATGCTGAGATAGGAGGATCACAGGTTTGAGGCCTGCCTCAGCAACTTAGCAAGACTCTCAGCAACCTAGCGAGACCCTGTTTCAAAACAAAAAATAAAAAGGGCAGGGGTGTAGCTTGGAGGTTGAACGCCCTTGGGTTCAATCCCAAAATAGATAGATGGATAGATGATAGGTAGATAGATGATAGATAGATAGATAGATGATAGATAGATAGATAGATAGATAGGTAGAACAAAACTAAGGTAGGAAAATGAGAAAAAATAGGGGAGACTGTTTTAGCTGTGTGATCAGCAGAGGACTGCAGAAGGATTAGACCTGGTGCAGATGCCTGAAGTGAGTGAGGGAGGAGAGCTGCAGGATCTAGAGGGAAGAACGTTTCTTGCAGAGGGAAGAGCGAGCGCACAGGCACCGGCAGGTGCGCTGAGTCTCAGGGAGGGAGCTGAGGCTGAGCCGTGCAGGGGACTGTCACTCTGGAAAGAGAATCAAGAGGACGCCAAGTGTTGCAATGTCTTGGTAAAGACCTCAGATTTCATTCCTAGCAATTCTTTTCTTCCTCATTGACCTTGTGTCCCTGCTGTGGTTCGGATGTGGTTTGTCCCTATGGAAATTTAATTCCCAAGGTACCAGTACTGAGAGGTGGAGGGACCTTTATGAGGCCAGTAGTCATGGGGCTCCACTCCCATGACGGGATTAATGCAGTTCCCGAGCGAGTGGGCTCCTTACTGAAAGCAGGTTGTCATAACACGAGGCTGCCTCGAATCTCTTGCTTCCTGTCCTGCACATGTGGTCCTTCCTCAGGCATCTTCTGCTTAGCCACCATGATACGATGCAGCATGCAGCCCTCACCAGAAGCTGAGCAGATGTTGGCACCCTGCCCCTGAACTTCCCCACCTCCAAAAGGATGGTCCCCCCAAAATACCTCTTTTCTTTACAAAGAACCCCAGCCTCAGTTATTTTATTACAGTAACATAAAGTAGACTAAGACAGTCCCTTTGCAAAAGATATAGTGCCTTTGCTGATAATAATTTCTTTCAGATGATGGACATTCATATCTACCTGTTCTCTAGGAATCTCTTAGACTATATATTAAAATGTCTTTGTTTTGCTTCTTCCCTGCTATCTCCACCTCAGCTACCAGCCCCCCAGCTCTTAATCTATGAGCTAGACACGCATGCATGCTTTTGCATCTCCAAAGTGACCCTCGACAGCAGTCCTGCAGTCAGACCACCAGCGCAGCTATTTCTGATGAGCTACCCCCTCAAGGTGCATGTTAGGTAGAAAGAATACATTCCCTGCAATTTTGATTCTGACAGCTCAAAGCATAGGTGTGACCAAGAAAATGCTTAGGGGAAATGTTTGGAGTTAGGAGAAATTGTCATGAATCTTGACTGCATCTTTTATTGGATGTAAGATTTTGAGCCAGTTAATGAATTTCTCTGCATCTCACTTTCATCATGAGTCAAGCCCAGGATGCAACAAATGTCCTCCATGGCCGTCCTAGAAAGGGAAGTGGGTTTAGACACAGACTCAGATGCAAAGTTAAGAATAGCAGATAGCACACCGGCATTAATGATTGCTGTTTCTACACCCCCAGCCCTATTTTTTTAATTCTTTATTTTGAAACAGGATCGCACTAAGTTGCAGAGGGCCTCATTCAGTAGCTGAGGCTGGCCGCAAACCCTGATCCTCCAGTCTCAGCCTCCCAAGTATTGGGATTACAGCGTGCATCACCACACTGGCTTGTATTATTTCTTTGAAACAGTTTTTTCACTTATGTCTGACCCTAAGCCCACTAAAAACATGTTTTTAATATCATGATTAAAGCACATGAATTTGTTTGCTTTTATCTAACTCGAGTATATTTATAATGATACAAATACATGCATTCCAGTACATCTCCCATATCTTTATTATAAATAAGATTATAATAATTTCATAATATCATCTAATAACCAGTCTAAACCAATTGGAAATATTTCCAATAGACCCAATGTGTCTCCTAAAACTGGTTGTGAATTGTCTTGAAATAGGAAAAAAATTCAAATACATAAAAAATTAGGTTATGGGTACAGAATCTGAGAATTGAAGCTATCTTGTTTTCATTTCCAGTATCAATTGCATATTCTTCATTTGTTTGGAAAAGGGACAAGAGTTAGAGTTAGAGTAGGTCAATTCGCAACTGTATTGAAAAGAATAGTTTCTCATCACTCAAATTAGGGGTTCTCCAACTTGAGTGTATGCCACCGAAGAGCAGGTAAAAACAAAATTCCTAGCATTTCTGGTTCTGCAGGTACTGGAAACTGGATTGTGCATTTCTCATAAGTTCCCAGGTAATTTTTTTATACTGGAGATTAAACTCCAGGACATTCTATGATCTCTGAGCTACACCCTCAGCCCTTTTTTATTTTTTTTAAATTCTGAAACAGAGTCTCACTAAGTCCCTGAAGGGTCTCACTAAGTAGCTGAGGCTAGCCTCGAACCTGTGATCCTCCTGACTCAACCTCCCAAGTACTGTGATTACAGGTGTATACCACCACTCTTGGCTGTTCCCAGGTAATTCTGAGGTGGCTACTGGGGACTGCACTTAGAGAACCACTGCATTGTGTCATACTTCTACCATATGAATCATCTTTGTGTATCTGACCATCTAAGCTGGTCACATATGGTGTTTGAATGTCTGGTATAATTTAATACCTAATTTTGAGAACCAACCTTCTGCAAAGTGGATACTACGTTTACACTAGAAGCGACAGTCCTGGGCATTGATGTGCTTTCCAACATTTCTCTAAAGCACTGGAAATACACGAGCATTAAGGTCCCTATGGAAGCAGTCATCTATCCATAGCTGAATAGCACCGGATGGAAGAAGGCCAGACCAGATTCTCCCCACATCAATTTGGCTTCAGATTCTTCTGCACATACGCACACACCTACACGATGCCTTGAGCTAACTGATCCTCAGGGAGCAATCTGGACCGTTTGGGAATTCTCTGCGTCTTGATGGAGTGGTAATAACCACTGTTACTCAGTTACGCAAGTGAAATTGGAAAGGTCATCAATGAACTTTATTCACCCTTAGACCCCAGTGCCTAATGAGCTTGCTCTGAATAGTGCCTTTGGGGAGAGTTTACTTGACTTGGGCATTTTTTTCCTTCCAAATACATTCAGATCAGCCAATCTCAAAAAATAAAAGAGGCTCACAAACTCAGCGGCACATTGTAGCGTGAGGACCCAGGTGGCAAAGCTGGGGAGATGGATCCCTTTGGCTCTCCTCCTTACTGCAAGGCACCTGTGCGCTTCCTCACTGTGCCTGGTTGTGCCTGCTGTCCCCATTCTCTCTCCTCGTAACTGGACGATAATTAATTATTGCCAAAGCTGATCAGGATTCATGATGCATGCCTGACATTGCCCCCGCTGCCATAAATGATCTTGCTCCAACCTGCACACCTGTCTCAGCCCTGAGCCAGGTAGCTTTGCATACTGCAAAAGGTAACACTGGTAATTAGATCTCTGTCTTGGCATGGAAGTAGTCTCCCACTACACACACACACACACACACACACACACACACACACACACAGCCAGTAGAATAGGAAGAAAGGCAGGAAATGGAGACAAAAGGCAAAAATAGCATTTTTAAACCATCTTTGACCATTACTAATGCATTGCTTCAAAATTTTATGCTCACCTACCTATTTGTTTTCCAATCAGATTTATTTTTTGGCAATAGAAGAACACACGTTACGGATCTTTACTATCTAGGTTGATTGTCTCATCTAAAATTCTGGTTTTTTATTTGTAGACAGTGTGAATGTAGTCTGTATAGTGAATTACTTAGTTTCATCTTACTATTTTTAAAAATTTCTGGTGCACTGTAATTGTACATAAGAGTGAGATTTATAGTGATATATTCATATATGCACATAACATTATTTGGTGTGTTTCCTTCCCCCTTTTCTTCCCTTCTTCTCTCCCCATACACGATAGCAAGATTCATAGTGATACATTCATATATGCACATGACATTATTTGGTCTGCTTCCTTCCAATTTTTTATGTTGTTGTTTTTGAATTGGGCAATGCTTATTATTCATCTTTGTACACAAGGCGTATAAAACACTGCCACTTCATGAATACTTTTTAAGTGTGTGGCGAATGAATGAATGAATGAATGGTACAGTATGGAGTATTAGAGCGGGTGGCCAACCAGAACTGGAAAAGTCAAATAGAGGTGAAGACGGTGACGTAGAAGCTGGAGCGAGGGCTCTAGAGGGGCTGGGAAGAGAAAGACCGGGAGTGTAGCCAGAGGACCAGGGAGGTTTGGAAACAGCAGACAAATGGGAAGAATGGGGTCTAAGGAATATGCCAACCACGGGCATAAGATCCACCAGAAATGCAGGTAAAAGCTCATTGGAGTGTGTTTCAGTCCCCGTCCTTACTGCTGTGACTCAAAATGCCTGATGAGCACAACTTAGAGGAAGGAAGATTTGTTTGCTCACAGTTCTGGAGGTTTCAGAGGTTGCAGTCTATGTCATGAAGAGCTCAGGGAATGGCATCAGGAAGGAGAGAGAAAGAGAGAGAGAGAGAGAGGGAAAGAGAACGAGCAGAGAGACTCTGCTCTCATATCATGGAGGCCAAAAGCAGAGAACAAGGGAGTGAAGGGGGTATATATATATATGTATTTCCCAAGGCCATACCCCCAGTAGCCCACCTCCTCCATTCATACCATGATGGTGCACCTTATCACCCAATAAATCATTAATTCATCAATTCACTAATTAATCCATCAATCTAAACTGATGAGATTAGAACCCTCATAATCCAATCACCTCTGAGCATTTTTGCATTAATACATGAGCTCTTCCAGGGGACACTATATATCCAGACCATAACAGACTGTAACTCCAGGTCATGGGACGATGGCTCAAGTAGAGGAGACAGAAACAGCCAGAGGCTCCATAGTTAGTCTCATTCCTCTTCAGAGGAAAAACAAAGCTTACACACATAGTAGCCTGTAGAACAAAAGCTAAGTGAACCCAGCTCTCTCATGAAATGCTCAGGGTTTGGTAAGCAAGGAGAATTCATGAGGCTCACTCAGTAGCATTGAGTCCAGGTGAGGTTATCAAAGAACTCGGAAGGTATCTTGAAAAAGATTCTAATCATCAATACAGTGGTTAGAGGACAATGGAGGTATCCAGTTATATATATATATATGGGAGATATAAAGCCATATATATATATATGGCAGGCACTAAAGAGGGATGTGTGTGTATGTGTGTGTGTGGTGCTGGGGATTCAACCCAGCGGCGTTCTAACTCCAAGCTCCACCCCCAGCCCTATCTTTAGTTTTAGTTTAGTTATATATATATATATATATATATATATGGAAGGATTATATATATTTGGAAGGATTTAGAAAAATCAATCATGGAATATCTTATATATGTCTTTATGGATAAATATTTTTAAACCTGGATTTGCTACTCAGTAAAGGACTGAACTGTAAATTACTTCCCACCTAAGTCAGTTTTTGCTGTGTAACAAATGACCCCAAATTTTAGTGGCTTATACTGAAGCCATCTGTTTGTTCTCATATGCCTAGGCATGGATAGGCAGTCCTGATCAACTGGGCTAGGTTTGTCTGGTGAGCTTGCTCACACGTCTGGGCTGTTTATGTGTTTGCTGGAAACCAGAAGATCTTGGATGGTCTCAACTGGGATGAATGAGTTTTCCACATTTATTTCACATACTTCTACCATGGAATGTTCTTCTGGTGTTCTATACAAGAAGAAGAAAGGGAAGACATGCACTAGTCTATTTCAAGCTTCTGCTTGCATCCAATTTGCTACTATCCCATTGACCAAATTAAGATCTGAGTCTAGAATTAGTATGGCAGGCACTAAAGAAGGATGTGTGTGTATGTGTGTGTGTGGTACTGGGGATTAAACCCAGGGGCACTGTAACGCCAAGCTACACCCCCAACCCTATTTTTATTTTTTGTTTGTAAAGGTCTTGCTAAGTTTCTGAGAGTCTTGATAAGTTGCTGAGGCTGGCTTCGAACCTGCAATCCTCCTGTCCCAGCCTCCCAAGTACTGGGATAACAGGTGTGTACCACCATGGCCGGCCTTAAAGAAGGGTTTAGATGACTGATTGAAACCACTGAGGTCATCAATCTATCCCTAATTTTCATGATGAATGGTAGAAACTTTGTAAATTCTGAACAGTATATAACTCAGCATATCCCACTATCTAGAGAAACATGCCCTGCTACGTATCTCATCTGTCATTTTTCATAATTATATGTGTTGCCACTTTCTCAATTAATCCACTGAACACATTTTCCCACGTTGGTTCTTGCCACCATGATTTTTTTAAAGCCTGCTTCATGTTCTGACTTGCTGGTATGCTGTGTTAACTTAAACATTTTCAAATTGTGGAAACTTTATTATATACCAGATTGCTTCCTTAGGAGAGCTGACTTAACTGGAAATTAGTGGGTCAATCATTCTTAAATTCCTCAATGCCTGTTACCAAAAGTGCTTTCCAAAATCCTTGTTCTACTTCCCAATACCAATTACAAAAGCACCGTGCCCTCTCGGGCCTTGTGAATTACCTTGTTTTATTAAATATTTGGTGATAAGAATAACTGCAGTTACTTGAAAGGGCCATAGTTAGAGCTCAGGAAGCTAATCCATGGGAAAGCATAGCGCAAGGCTAGGCATTAACTGAGCTTTCTATAAATGTTAGCAAAATTCTCAACATTACTGCATTAATCTGAATACAGTGATGACTCATGATTAAGCTGTCATTGTTATGTCTTCTTTTGTGAATCTTCTCTCCATTCTCTTTTCCTTTCTTTTCTTTTTTCCCTATCTTATTTCTTTCGCCTGGATTTTTTTTTCATTTTGCTATCCCTACCAGTATCTATCTTCACACTCTATTTATGTATTTATTTATTTATTTATTTTTATTTTATTTTTTGGTACTGGGGATTGAAATCATTTTTTAATTTATTATCTTTTTCATTTTGAAACAGGGTCTCACTAAGTTGCGGAGGGCCTCCCTAAATTGCCGAGGCTAGCTTCCAACCTAAAATCCTTCTGTCTCAGCCTCCCAAGTCCTGAGATTATAGGCGTGTGCCACCACACCTGGCCCCACACTCTATTGTATATTGTTAAAATTACTGTGTTTTAGGGTTTTTCATATATATAATTCTTTAGGGAACCACCCTATAGGAAGCATACTAAATTACTAGTTTCTATGACCTTGGGTTTCCACAATAATAGTCATTGAAGCAGTCTAAGAGAAAAACCAGGATCCTGAGACAAAGATAAGATTGGAAATACCTTCAGCATTTTAAAGGGGTCCATTTTCTCGTGCTTGTACTTCCCATACATAACTGAAATTTCTCTAGTTCCCTTAATTTCCATGATAAAGTTTGCCCAGCCTGATCTGATGATGTGAGGGAGGGCATACGATCAATTTTCTGCCTTCCGTGTGGCTGCACCGCTGAAGAGGGCTGGTGTGGTTTCTCCCGGATTGATAAGAAGCTATGATTGTTTGTTTCAAAAAAGAGAGGCACGAAACACTAGAATTACTCTCTGTGTGGAAGATAAATGTCTTCTCCCCTCACTTTGTTTTATTGGCAACAATTAAGTTGATTTAAAAATAAATCCACACAGACTCTCTGTGCACTCCACACTCAAACATTCATAATTGCTCCCCCGGTATAATGGCCTAGATGTTAATTTTAGATAGTTGAAGTGGCAAGTCATATATTTTTAAACCGTGGAGTCGTTTTTAATTAATGTCTATTTGTTTTAATTTTGAAGCTCTGTTGAAATAATCAATAAAAGCACAGGCCACAGTGACACAAAGTTCTGGGAAGATTTTTTTTTAAAAAATATACTCTTATTGGTGCATTGTAGTCTCACATCATGATGTAGTTCAGAGTGATAGGGACACACATGCACACAGCACTTGGTGAGCTTCCCCCGCTCCCTCTCCACTCTGTCCCCTTCCCCATACATGATATTGAGATTGACATTGGTATTTTCACATATGTACATAATGTCAGTGGAAGTATTTCCTTCATTGATTCTCCCTCCCCCTGCCCCACCACTCTCCCCTAGACCGCCTCCATCACTCCACTGGAGTTTCTCCTTCATTATATAAAGCCCCTCTCCTATCCTGATTACTCCCTAACTTCTGCATATGAGAGAAAACATATGACACTTCACTTTCTGTGATGGGCTCATCACATTTAAAATGATGTTCTCCAGGTCCCTCCATTTCCTTCAATTTTTATTGGAATCTTGTGGAATCTTTATACGTTTTTAAATCTATGATGAATGGAATTTTATACACATACTCTGTTCAGTTGGCCTTCTGTGTCTCCTCACAGGTTATACTTCTGCTATGGTTTTCTGTGAAAATAAATAAGGTCATCCGAAAAGACAAATAAAGGGAAAGTATGGTTGTGTCACTCACTAAAGAGTACTGATCTTCCGCTTGAGGTCAGTGGTCACTCATTAAAGTGGGCTCAGTCACGATGATCCAGGTCTTTTCTTCCACCATAATGAGCTGCTCCGTTATACACGTAGAACAGGTGGAGCATTTGATTGAACTAAAGAGGGGTATTCCTAGAGACAACAGTGGAGTTAGCGAAGGGCAAGGGTGTTGAGAGAGTGTATAACTCGGTCAACATTCTCACTGCTGGTCCCAATAAGCCTGAGCACACACAATTTAGAGGAAGGAAGGTTTATTTGCTCAGTTTTGGGAGATTTTGAGGTTTAGTCCATGTCAGGCGGGTGTGCAGAGTTCAGGGCCTGGAGGCAGGAAGCAGAGAGAGGGAGAACGCAAGGCTCTGCTCTCAGATCACAGAGGCCAGAAACAGAGAGCAGAGGGGGAGGAGAAAGGATATATAATCCCCTAGGTCACACCCCCAGGGACCCCTCCTTAGGAACGACCAAGCCCCACTTCCAACATTGCTACCTTATTTCCATGAGGACTAGGAGACGGTCTAAGTCCAAATCATTACAGCATTTAAGACCATTCTAAATCCAAACCCTTACGGCATATTAAAACAATGAACTGCAGAAACTAAGCCAGATGAGGAGTGGGGCGAGAACAAGGGAGAGTGTACAAAATGAAAGGTTGCTGAGGTCTATGGATAGAAGATGCCCAAGTGGGGGTGTATTGATGGTAAGACCAACCTGGAAAGAGGGGAGAGGAGGTCAGAGAGACTGGACTGATAACCTAGTCATTGGTAATAACAAACTCTAGAGTTTAATTTTGGAATAGGATGACTGAGATAAGGTGAAAACAAGATCTTTGCAAAAATAGGAAGACAGGGTATTGGATGGAATATCTACATAGATGGCAAAAATCACCCTTTAAAAATATCATATTTAATGTACAGAGAAATTCATTAATCCAAGTACTAAAATGCTCAATACATTAAGGAAGTCAGAAAAATGTAACAAATACAGGGTGTTTTATGTCCGAAGGCGAGTATTTTAAATGAGGTGGCAGGGTGGAGACTTGAACAGCTCCATCAAAGGAAAAATATGATTTAATATACTCAAAAAGGAACTCCTTTTCCAAATATTTGAGGGCCCTTGGGCACATGTGTAATGCTGCAAAACTACGCGCATTAGATAAAAGTGGAAAATATCCTTTTTGACATGAAGAAAAAATTTTCATTGATTTTTCTCAACAAAACCAGATAACAAAATAGGAACTTGAAATTTTAAAAAATGATTCTAAGCATGTGTATGCTGAATACAATGTGGAAAGAAATGCAGAAATAAAAAACTGGACAGAGCAGTGTTTTCCGTTTTATCGCTTCTAGGGACAAATAGAATTCTGGACATCCTGTGTATGCATCTAGCTAGACAGCCATGCTACTACAGAATCACAACTATGACTTTATGCCTGTTTTTTTTTAACCATATACTCACTCTGCTACCACTGCAGAGAAAGTTCTGACAGGAGGCACCAACAGCACCTCTATGACTTGGCAGAAAATTGCCCCACACCTACATACCAGGCAATCTTACTCTACAAAATGTTAAGAGCAAAACAATCTTATTCTGCAAATATTGCATGGGTATCTTCTATCAGTTTCTTTTCCTGAAAAGATTATGCAGATACTACCCTGTCCTATGAGAACATAGATATCTGATGGCTGGAAAAGATGCTTCAACTCTTAAATCAGTGACTGCCTGGGGATTCCCAGTACCACCACTTGAGGATCCAATAACACCAGTCTCCATGCCCTCTATCACCAAGAGAAACAGGATCTTAATGGTGTTAGGAAGGTGCATCCTATGCTTGGGTTAGGAAAGATACTATAATAAGAAGTGGAAAGAAGCAAAAGAAATTTTACAGGCATGGACAGATAGGCTGGAAATAATGATAAACTATATTAAGTAAGGATATCATTATCACTTAATGTGCCTTACAAGACTGTAGACTAGGAAAGAAAAATACGATTTGAGGGAGATGACCCGTGTCTATAATTAGCTTTTATTTAAAGTCTAAATACATAGACAATTTCACTGATGAATTATTCTTACCGCCAGTTATTAGAATTGTTATGATGATGACCTCCTGAACCAGTGTCCATCACTCACCAAAACTGGTTCCTTGAGGTTTTATCAGAGTTTATGTGTGTTAAAGTGAGTCTAGCATCACTTTATATCACTGGTTATAATTCTGAGTTGCTATTATTTTCCTTAAGTCTCAGACCTCCCGTTTTGATGAAGGATACCCTTATATATCAAAGTCCAGGAAGCTGGGAAATCTGTGCCTGAAATTGAACCAAGCCTATCCCCTGACCTCAAACTCTGCAGACTCTCACCAGACTTGAAGCCTCTGACTTCTTGAGGAGCTCTGCTACCAAAAACATGGTGAACTGTTGCCATAGATTCCACCATTCTGAAATTAAAGACTGTGGGAATCCTCAAGAAAGACATGTGTCTACGATGGTGACCATGTTCACGTAAAACATGATGCTGAAAATGGCAGATATTAGAAATGCACAGTTAAGAGGCCGGGCGTGGTGGCGCACCCTTGTAATCCCAGTACTTTGGGAGACGGAGACTGGAGGATCCGGGTTCACAGCCAGCCTCAGCTCTCTCTCTCTCTCTCTCTCTCTCTCCCTCTCTCTCTCACTCTCCCCTTAGTGAGGCCCTCTGCAACTTTGTGAGACCCGGTTTCAAAATAAAGCATAAAAAATAGGGCCGGGGGCGTAGCGCGGAGGTAGAATGCCCCTGCGTTCAATCCCTGGTACTGCAAAAAAAAAAAAAAAAAAAGAAATGCACAGTTAAATATCACAGAGACTGAGAGAGTAGACAACGGGCTAAATGAGTGATGTATGCAGGTATGCTTCTACCAACCTGAAACTCATCAAGATATATGATTACAATGCACCAATAAATAAATTTAAAAAAACAACAGTATGTCAGGAAGATCATTTTCCCAAGACAAGCAATACACTTACATTATTATTATGTGACACTTGGAAAGAAAAAACAAAAATGGCCAACAAGTGGTAGAGATAGGAAATGGAAAACTTAGTATTTATCAGGAAAAAATACTACTGTATCAATGGTTTATTGGTTTTTAGTGAAACAGTATTGTCGAATAATATCTTCTATGAAAGTCCATTGAAATGGGTAGAAAAGCCATGATTGATTGTGGTGGGTTTATGAAGAGGTAGAGGAGCTGAATTCCTGGATACTCGATACTTCTAGGGTTGCCCCCCCAAACGATTTTAGTTTTAAAATGGTATTCTATTATTGAATAATATATGAAATAATCAACATTGACTATTCACCAGGAATAATCCATACGAAAAAAAAAGCAAGGTAGGAGGCATATCTTTAAGGCCTTCCCACCTATATTCCTGTATTCTTTTTTTTGTTGTTTTTTTGGGGTACCGGGGATTGAACCCAGGGGCGTTCTACCTCCACGCTACGCCCCCGGCCCTATTTTTTATACTTTATTTTGAAACCAGGTCTCACAAAGTTGCGGAGGGCCTCACTAAGTAGAGAGAGAGAAAGAGAGACAGAGAGAGAGAGAGAGAGAGAGAGAGAGAGAGCTGAGGCTGGCCGCGAACCCGGATCCTCCGGTCTCCACTCCTGTATTCTCTCTTGTTCTCCCGCCACTCATGTCTACAATCATGTCTACCAATTTATCTCCTGTGTGTCTGCTCACTCCACTGGCCACATATTATGGAGATGTTTAGTAATCATATTTATTTCAACTAATATGTACTTGATAGTTACTAGCAGTGAGGTGATTTTCTCAGCATCATGGAAGAAAAGTGTAAGTACCAGATGTGACATAACTCACTCCACTTGAACTGAGGCCAGCCCTGCTACTTTAAGTTGCCCATATTTATTGTTTTTTTTGGTGTTAAGTTTTTTATTTCTTTTTATATTCTAGATATTAGTCTTCTATCAGAGAAGTAGCTGGCAAAGATTTTCTTCCATTCTGTAGGCTCTCTCTTCAGACTTGATGATTCCCTTTGCTGAGAAGAAGCTTTTTAATTTGATGCCATCCATTTTTTGAGTCTTGGTTTTTTCCCTAAATTTGAGGAAGTTTACCAGTGCTTATATGTTGGAGAGTTGGTACTATATTTTCGTCTAGTAATTGTAACATTTCTGGTCCAATTTCTAGTTCTTTGATCCATTTTGAGTTAACTCTTAATGCAGGATGAGAGAAAAGGGTCTAGTTTCATAATTCTACATATGGCTATCCAGTTTTCCCAACACCATTTGTTGAGAAGGCTGTTTTTTCTCCAGCATATGTTTTGGGCACCTTTGTAAAAATTCAACTAGCTATAAGTTTGGGAATTTGTCTTTGTATCTTCTATCCTATTCCACTGGTCTGTGTTTGTTTATATGCCAATATCAAGTTGTTTTGGTTACTATAATTTTTTAGTAAAATTTTAAATCAGTTAGTATGATGCCTCCAGCATGGCTGTTGTGTCTCAGAATTGCTTTGGCTCTTTTGGGTGTTTTGTTCTTCTTCTTTATTTTTTCATTTTCTTAAACATTAAAAGCCTATTTTTATTTGATTCTAATGTTTCTTCTTTTTTAAGATTTTTCATACTTTTATTGGTGCATTATAGTCTCATATCATAATGTAGTTTATAATGATAGTGACGTATATGTACACACAACTTGGGGGGCTTGCCCCTGGATGCTTCTCCACTCCCCCCTTCCCCATACAGGATGTTGAGATTAATACAGGTATATAACGTCAATGGAAGTGATTCCTTCATTGATTCCCCCACACACACCTTCCCCTAGACCACCTCCCTGGCTCCACTGGAGTTTCTCCTCCATTATCTGGAGTCCCTCTGGAATCCCAATTACTCCCTTGCTTCTGCATAAGAAAGAAAACATATGACCCTTCACTTTCTGTGACTGGCTAATCTCACTTAACATAATGTTCTCTAGATCCATCTATTTTCCTGAAAATGACATAATTTTGTTCTTTATTGCTGAATAGAATTCCATTGAGTGTATATCCCATAATTTTGTGATCCATTCATCTGTTGATGGACACCTAGGTTGGTTCCATAATTTGGCTATTGTGAGTTGTGCTGCTATAAACAAGGATATGCATACATTACTATAATATTCTGATTTTAGTCCCTTTGGAATGATACTTTGAGGTGGTATAGCTTGATCATATGGTGGAACAGAAGATGCAGAAACAAATCCACACACTTATAGTCAACTGATTTTAAACTAAGGTATCCAAAACATTGGAGAAAAGACTGTCTTTCAACAAATGGTGTTGGGAAAACTGGTTATCCATTTGTAGAAAAATGAAATTAAACCCCTAAACCCCTACCTCTTACCTTGCACAAGAGTCAACTTGAGATGGATTAAAGACCTGGAAATTAGACCAGAGACTGAAATTACTAGAGGAAGGCATAGGTCCAACACTCCAGCAAATAGGCACAGGTGGAAACTTCCTCAATAAGACCCCCAAAGCTCAAAAATTAAAACAAGAATTAATAATTGGGATGACAATAAACTAAAAACTTTCTGCTCATCAAAGTAAACTGTCAAGAGTCTAACAAGAGAGCCTACAGAATGGGAGATTTTTGCCACCTATTCCTCTGATAGAGGATTAATATCTAGAATATACAAAGTGCTTAAAAGACTTAACACTAAAAAACCAAATAACCCAATCAATAAATGGGCAATTGAATTAAATAGATACTTCACAAAAGAAGAAATACAACTGGCCAATAAATACATGAAAAAATGTTTAATATCATTAAGAATCATGGAGATGCAAATCAATACTACACTGATATTCCATCTAACCCCAATCAGAATGGCAATCATCAAGAAGTCAAACAACAATAAATGCTGGCAAAGATGTGGGGAAATTGGAACCCTTATATACTGTTGATGGGATTGCAAATTAGTACAGCTGCTGTGGAGGTCAGTGTGGAGATTCCTCAGAAAATTGGGGGTTTTTGTTCCTCTATATACATGTTAGGACCATTGTTTTCTAAAATACAGTCCTAAAATTCATGCAGAAGAATAAAAGACCCTGCTACATTTTACTGCTCTCTCTCTCAGGTCTACAAGAGGGAAAGATATTCTCTAATAATAATACTTAATGAAAATTTACCATTAACTCTCATTCAGTGTTGCTGAAAGTGTAAATTGGTATACTCTGGGAAACTATTGAACAGTATCTACTAAAGTTGAATACCCAGGGCCTCTGGTCCAAAAATTCTGCTCTTAGGGGGATATGTATGTTTATAACTTTAAAAGAACTGATCATAAAAGCAAAAATAAATAAATAAGCAAACCAAATGTCCATAAGCAATAGAACATATAAATAGTCACATTCAATTGGAATACTCTCCAGCAATGAGGAGAAACAAACTATAATTACTTACTGTTTGCAATAGCAAGAATTAATTACACAAACATGCAGAATTGAAGAAGTCAGATACTCCCTTCCCTCAAATAAGGTAAAATTGATATGTGCCATTAGATGTCAAAAATATCCAGTAACCCATTCTTTCCACTGGAAGGAGTCCTAGGATATTTGGGGTTTTATGGTAATACCTATTTCTTCATCTGAGCATCGATCCTTCTAGAGTTGTTCTCAAAATTTGAGGTATACACTTAAGATTTTTGCATTTTATGTATGCACGTTATACTTCCATAAAAATTTCCCCCACAAAGATGGAACATAATCAATTTAATTAATCACATTAACAAAATAATGGATAAAATAACAAAATCATCACCGTTGATGCAGAAAAAGCAATTTATGAAATTCGGCCCCAGTTAATGAAAACTTTCTTAGCAGACTTGGAATACAAGGAAATGTCATTAATCTGATGGAGAATATCTGTAGAAATCTTTCAGCAAACGTCACAGCTCATTGTGAAATATTGAAAGCATTCCCCTGGGATCAGGAAGATGCTTGCTATCACCGATTCTCTGTGACATTTTACTGAAAGTCCTTACTAGTGTAGTAAGGCAGGCTTAGGGAATAGAGAAGTAAATTGTCATTCATACATGATGTAATAGTTCATGTGGACCATAAAAAAGAATTCAGATATAAGCTATTATAATTAATATGCAAGTTGACCAAACTCATTGCATAGAAGATAAATATAACATACTTTATTTCTACATATGCATAAAAAATAAATCCATAGAATCAAAATACATAAAAATGTAGGCATTGGTCCATTACAGAACTATGCTACAATATGCTACTTAGAGCCTGTTATTTTCCTTTTTATGTTTTTCATTTAAATTATTTTATTATTTTAACTGCACATATTTATGGGGTACAGTGTGATAATTCAGTACATGTCAAATTAGGATAATTAGCATTCACCTGTCAATAAAGATTTATCATTTTTTGTGTTGGGTACCTATGACCCTCTTTTCTAGTTCTTTAGAAAATATATAATAAAGTGTGACAAAATATAGTCATCCTACTGTGCTGTAGAGCATTCATATTTATTCCTTCTCATCATATTTTAGTATCCATTATCCAATCTCTATATGTACTCTTCCCTTCAATTTTCCCACCTTCTAGTGACTACTACTGTACTATCTACTTCTATGAAATCAGTTCTTAGCTTCCATATATGAATGAGACTATGTAGCATTTGTCTTTCTGTGTCTAGCTTATATCACTTAATAGACTATCCTCCAGTTCCATGCATGTTTCTGCAAATAGCAGGATTTCATCCTTTTTACAGCTGAATAGCATTCTGTTGTTTAAATACATTTTAATTATCTGTTCATTCACTGATGGGCACTAGTTGACTCTGTATCTTGGCTATTGTGAGTAGTGCTGCAGTAAATATGGAAAAACACATATCTCTTTAATGTACTGATTTCATCCCCTTTGGATAAATACCCAGAAGTGGGATAGCTGAATCACATGATACTTCCATTTTTTAGTTTTTGAGGAACCTCCATGCTATTTTCCATAATGGCTGTACTAATCTACATTCCCACCAACAGTGTATAAGAGTTGATCTTTTTCTGCATCCTCTGCAGCATGTGTTATTGTGTGTGTGTGTGTGTGTGTGTGTGTGTGTTTTGCGGTACCGGGGATTGAACCCGGGGCATTCTACCTCCGCGCTACACCCCCGGCCCTATTTTTTATACTTTATTTTTTTGAAACCGGGTCTCACGAAGTTGCGGAGGGCCTCACTAAGTAGAGAGAGAGAGAGAGAGAGAGAGAGAGGGAGCTGAGGCTGGCCATGAACCCGGATCCTCTGGTCTCCACCTCCCAAAGTACTGGGATTACAAGTGCGCGCCACCACGCCCGGCTATTGTGTGTTTTTTAAATTATTATGAATGTCATTCTAACTGGGGAGAGACGTTACCTCAGTGTGGTTTTCATCTGCATTTCCCGGCTGATTAGTGATATTGAGCATTTTTTCATGTGCTTGTTGGCCATTTGCAGATCTGAGAAATTCTACTCAGATCATTTGCCTATTTTAATAGAATTATTTATTATTGTTATTCTCCTTTTGGCTGTTAACTTGCAATGTTCCTTATATCTTGGCTATTAATCCCTTGCGAGATGAAGAATGTTCAAGAATGTTCTCACATTCTGCAGGTTGTCTCTTCACTGTGTTAATTGCTTTCTTTGCTGTGCACAAGCTTCTTAGTTTTATATAATCCCATCTGCCTATTTTTGCCTTTGTTATCATTACTTATACTAGTACAATGTCTTACGGATTGTTTTCCAGTAGATTCGTAGTTTCAGGTCCTACATTTAGGTCTCTGATCCTTTTTTGAGTTGACTTGTGTATTCAGTGAGAAATAGATGCTCAGTTTCATTCCTGTACATAAGGTATCTCATTATCCCAGTACCGTTTGTTGAAGAGACTGTCTCCGGTATATGTTGCTGGTGTCTTTGCCAAAGGTCAATCGGCTATAGAGGCATGGACTTATTTCTAGCTTTTCTCTTCTGTTCCATTGGTCTATATGTGGGCTTTTAAGCCACTATCATGTCATTTTGGTTTTTATAACTTTGTAGCATGTTTTAAGGTCAGGTAACATGATGCCTCTAGCTTTGTCCTTTTTGCCCCAAATTGTTTTTGCTATTAAGAATCTTCTGTGGTTCCACATGAATTTCAGGAGTGTTTCCTCTACTTCTATGAAGAATAACACCAGTATTTTGATGGGGATTGCATTGAATCTGTAAATTACTTTAGTAGTATGAAAAATTTTTACATGACTAATTTAATTCATGAACATAATACCAACTATTTTAAGAAATGAAAGACCATTTATGAAACACTCTACTCAAAGGCCATTATAAGCTCCTAAATGGCAAATTTTGAAGTTGAGGCCCCTATTTTAATAGTGTTAATTAATGTATTTTGTGTTCTTTTTCCTAATTTCATTCATAGGTAGAAATGATTCATTACCCTATAGCTCCAATTAAAATTAATGAAATGCACTCATTTTTTTTGTTTTTAGTTGCTAAATGACGTTTTAGCTTCTTACCAAGCATCAAACTTTCCATTTTAGGAAGAAATAAGAAAAGATAATGCTGAAATTGGGACTATTAAGAAAAAATGACTTTCAGATCCTAAAAGAAATGTAAGAATTTCAAAAGATTTTGTGTCTGAGAATCATCGCTGCAGTATTTGAAGGGACTGAGACTCATCTGGCCAGCCATCTGGCTGGTTAGGAATATCCAGTCTTGTTTATAGGCATCTTCGTTCCCTAATGTTCCCTAGGAACTTAGCTGTCTTTTAATCTTGAACATATTCAACATGTATTTAGTGTGCGCTTGTTCTGTGGCCGGCACTGTGTTAGGAGCTAACGATAGAATTATGAATCTAATCTCTGCGAGAATCACTCCTCCCTTCCCTCCCTGTTAACCTATTCTTTTTCCCTCACTCTTGTAATTCAGTTTCCATAAAGATGCTCTGTGACCACATAGTGGTATTGTTTAGCCACTAACATTCCCTTCTGAGTTTCTGATTTGCTTTCAGGTCAAATAAAGTATTCAGATTTGGTTTCCACTAACAATATGAAAGAAAATGACATCCCGGAAAAAAATTAAAATTACTATAGAGCAAGTGCTTATTTATTTATTTATTTATTTATTTATTTATGTATTTGTACTGGGGACTGAGCCCAGAGGCATTCTACCTCTGAGCTTACACATCGAGCACTATTTTGTTTTCATTTGGAAACAGGGTCTCAGTAAGTTGCTGAGGGCCTTGTTTAGTTGCTGAGGCTGGCCTCAAACCTGCAATCCTCCTGTCTCAGCCTCCCAAGTATTGGGACTCTAGGCATGCACCACCATGCCCGACCTGCTGTTTCATTTGGTGGCTAAAAATATAATTAATGGCCGGGCGTGGTGGCACACGCTTGTAATCCCAGTACTTTGGGAGGCAGAGACCGGAGGATCCAGGTTCGCGGCCAGCCTCAGCTCTCTTGCTCTCTCCCTGTCTCTCTCTCTCTCTCTCTCTCTCTACCTAGTGAGGCCCTCCGCAACTTCGTGAGACCCGGTTTCAAAATAAAGGATAAAAAATAGGGCCGGGGGCGTAGCGTGGAGGTAGAACGGCCCTGTGTTCAATCCCCGGTACCGCAAAAAAAGAGATATAATTAATGTATTATGATTGGTTACTATGGATCACATTATTATGTCTTAAAAATTTTCTAAGTTATATTCGTTCCTAGACTGAACATTACTTAAAATTACAAGATGATTTTATATGACCCGCAATTTTTTATTTTAAAATAATTAATTTGAAGGCTTTATAAAGCAATGGACTGGGGCCTCAGGTTGTGGTATAAAATAATTATGTTTTTTTAAAAAAACGTGTCTTGTCATATGTATTCCCACACCTATGCACAGATAATGGTGTATTTACATGTGGTTCAAAATTCATAACAGCTTCCCTTAAATGCCTTTCCTTAAATTTTGCTAAAGAAAGAAAGCAAGCATGTAGGGTTCACAGTTGTTACCTTATAAATGATATCATAGGCTGTCATTTGTCATAACATAGTGTTGGATATGATGATATGATATACAATGGAAATCACCAAATTTCTATTGTGAGATGACAGTAGCCTTACAAGGTGTTAACATTTATTGAGGACATACTGTGTGCGATATACTTCTGTTCCCATTCATGGGAATCAATAAATTTAATCCTCAAAACAAATAAACTAATAATAACAAGTAAGTAAGTTACCATGCATGGAAATAAGATTTCTTCTCTTTTCCTTGCTTGATTTACAACAAAAAATTTTCCCCCAGTTCTTCGTTTCTTTGTACGTTTGTTTCTATACAAGTCAAACTCTGCCTGTGGCTATGCTGATATCTTACTATTGTTTCCCAGGGTTGCTATGACCACAAAAATTAGGGATCTTTTCTTTAAAATATCTGTCCAGGTTTCAATGCTTTCTCTACTATTTTTAGTATGCAGTAAAATTTTCTATTGATTCTGAAGTGAAAAATGCATATTTGACTTAATTCCTCATCTCTGGGATTTGGGATGAATAAATTGGGTGATCTTAAAGTGACAAAATATTATGGGTTAGATTAGAATTGTTGAATTTGAAAGCCTACAATGTACATATATTTTAGAACCTGGAGGCTGGGTGATAATACTTCACTGGCACTAAGTAAGTTTTTAGTAGCAACTTAAAAGCACCGAGTTTTGAAGAGCAGAGAAATTTGCTAATATTTATTTTTTACAATACTTCTAATAAAATAATTTCTCACCAGCAGTACAGATGTGAAGCATGCTTAATTTAAAAAGTTTTTTAATTTATTTTATTTTTTGGTACTAGGGATAAAACCTAGGGGTGTTCTACCACCATGCTATACCCCCAATCCTATTTTTTTAAATTTTGAAACAAGGTCTTGCTACATTGCTGAGGCTGTCCTCCAACCTGCAGTCCTCCTGTCTCAGCCTTCCAAGTATTAGGATTACAGCTTAGCATTCTAAAGTTGTGAACTATTTTAAAAGTACAAGGGATTAAGCTAATGAGAGGAATCATAATAAAATAGGTGCCCAGTTATTTGTACATCCTGTGATTCAGTGGGCCGCAGGAGAAACCCGCAGTGCTATGACCGTGGGCACTAAAGGACCAGACCTGGTCAGAGAAGTCAAGAGAGTGACCTTGTCTACATGTACTATTAAATTTGGACAACTGAATTGTAACATCATTGAGTGAAAATATCATGTTTGTAGGCATTTTGTTGATTACCTGTTGGACTGAATAATTGAGGTAACATTCACTGCCTTTATACCAAATCAAACCCTTGAAGCGATTGATATCATTCCACATAACTTTTCTACATGTAAGAATGAAAAGTAATAATACTTTATTTGAAGTTTTTGAATATTATGAATTCAGTACAACTTGCTATCATCCTACATCACCTGGCCATTTAGATTCTTTCTTTTTCAGATCAACACTGTCCTTTAGCTTGTCAATCATATGGTATTAATACTAGGGAGGATGCAATTTATTCCTAATGATCTTCTGGTTTATCTAGCCTTTCCAATCTCAGTCACACCTTTCCTTTTAATTTAAGATTATATCTTAAATGAGTTCTTTAATCTTTCCAGAGAAATAATAATTAATAATAAAATATGAAGCCATATGTGGTGGTGCATACCTGTAATCCCAGTACTTGGGAGGTTGAGACAGGAGGATTGAAGCTTGAGGCCAGGCTCAGCATCTTAGTGAGACCCTTAGCAATGTGAGACCCTGTTTGAAAATAAAAAGTAAAATAGGGCTGGGAATGTAGCTCAGAGGTAGAATGACCCTGGGTTCAATCCCCAGTACCAAAAAAAAAAAAAGAGTAGACTATGAACTGGGTTCAGTATCGCACACCTGTAATCCCAGTACTTGGAGGTTAAGACAGGAGGATCAAAGCTCAAGGCCAGCCTCAGCAGCTTAGCAAAGCTCTCAGCAAGGCCCTGTTTGAAAATAAAATAAAGTGGGCTGGGGGTGAAGCTCGGGGAGATAGAACGTCCCTGGGCTCAATCCCCTGGACCAAAAAAAAAAAAAAAAAAGATTATGGACCAACTTCAATATTTGGAATTAGTTCATTTATGTAGCACTTAAGTGGAATTCCCTTTCTTTCTTGACCACTCTGTTATGATTGGGGTGGACAGACTGACTGAGTGTACGAACACCAATGGCCACACCCCATGTGAAAGTAGAACTCAGTGTCACTCTCTGCAGCAACCATACTCCGTACAACTACCAGCTCTGGACCACAATCTACAGCAACTACCAACCCACATTATGCAGCAACCAGCCCTGGAAGCCAAATAACAGCCCCTTTAGCAGTTGCCTCAAAAAGGCCAGGACAGGATGGATAACTGACAGGCTCCCTGACTTTTTAAAAAATATTCTCATGAGTGCATTGTACTTATACATCATAGTGAGATTCAAGGTGATAGATACATGCATACCTCGCTTGGTGAGTTTCCCTCTGCATCACACCTCGCTCCCCACTTCTTTCCTCTCCATAGATGTTACTGAGATCGGTAGTGATACCTTCATATATGGACATAATGTTATTTGAACTGTTTCCTTCCTCGCTCCTTTTTCTCTTCCCCACCTCCCTCCCCCAGTCCCCTTTCACTATTCTACTAGTCTCTCTCTTCAGTTATCTGAAGTCCCTTTTGTTTCCTATTTTCTCTCTAGCTTCCACATATGAGAGAAAATTTATGTTCCTAACTTTTGACCCTGCTTCCAACTTAGGATCAGTGGGAGAAAATCTTATCCAATGCTACCAGAGAATGATCCCCTCATCAGTGACATAGTTGGCCCCACTGTGCTTAGTCTACCTACAATTTCCTCCCTATGCCAGGAGCCAGTAAGCACATACCTGAAGCCCTATCTCTCTTTCTCTCTCTCTCTCTCTCTCTCTCTCTCTCTCTCTCTCATTATAAAACTTTCCTTCCCTCTTCCTGTGTTGGAATCTCTGCCAAGTAAGGGAGGATGGTGGCTGACTCCCTTGTTGCAAGCTCTCCATTACTAGCCCTTGCTTGTTCTCATTTGATAATATTCATTTATTTCCACAGCATGATGGGAAACAATGTTTTCTACTTGATTGGCATTGGAAAAGGGAATTTCCGTGTGACTAAAATATAAACAGAAACATAAATTCTGCTCTTGCTATCTCTAGTGAATTATTCTCAGAAACCTAGGTTTTACAATATTTTGGCCTGTTTTTCAACTCATAATCTCTGTACTTATAATGCAACTTTCTAAATATCAGTTCAGGAGCAACTAGATTCCCCTAGTTTGTTATTTAAAATAAATGTTTCACTTTACAGATTTAACAGCCCTGATCTAAAAATCCAAACTCCTAAATAATCCCAAATCTGATTTTTTTTTTTTTGAGCACTAACATGATGTTCTCCAATGATGGGAAAAATCTCACCTGACTTCATTGATGGGTTACAAAGCACAGGAACACTAAAAATATTGTAGAAAAATACCTTCAGGCTATGTGCATGAGGTATATTTGAAACATGAATGAATTTCATGTCTAGACTTGGGTCCCACCCCCAAGATAGCTCACTATATATGTACCAATATTCCAAAATCTGAGAAAATCCAAAATCTACAATACTTCAGGTCCCAAGCATTTCAGATGAGGGATATTCAATATGCTATTGAGATGTAATCACAGAAGGATTGACTTATTTTCAGTGGGTGCCACATTCACAAGAAAAGCTCAGGAATTATCTCCTTGTCATCCTCTGTGGCCTTTGCTTAGATGACTCACTTAAAAAAAAAAAAAGAAGCTGGGCATAGTGTGCATGCCTGTAATCCCAGTACTTGGGCAGCCAAGATGGGAGGATCATAGGTTTGTGGCCAGCCTCAGCAACTTACTGAGGCCCTTTGCAACTTAGTGAGACCCAACTTCAAAATAAAAATAAAATTAAATAGGGCTGGGGGTGTATCTAAGAGGTAGAAGACCCCTGGGTTCCATCCCCAGTATCACACACACACACACACACACACACACACACACACACACACA
>PVJS01001196.1:0-103207 GCA_004027185.1 Glis glis | reverse complement strand
CTTTATTTTGAAACCGGGTCTCACAAAGTTGCGGAGGGCCTCACTAAGTAGAGAGAGAGACAGACAGAGACACAGAGAGAGAGAGAGAGAGAGAGAGAGAGAGAGAGCTGAGGCTGGCCTCGAACCCGGATCCTCCAGTCTCCGCCTCCCAAAGTACTGGAATTACAAGCGTGCGCCACCACGCCCGGCTTGTAAGATATTAAATACTAATATGTTACTAATATTAAAGAGCTTTGATTCTCCTTACCACCATTGGGATTTGCAAAATATTTAGCCAAATCCATTTTGTTTATATAAGACAGGAACTCCAAAACTAATGTGGTCCCTATTTTAAGGGATTATTTGACTTTAATCAATAGGCATCCGAAATATTATTTCTTACCTTCTAAAAAGTTTTTATAAAGGAAGATATTTCTGGCATTATAAAGATAAAATTTGAAACAATCTGGGAAATTTAGTCTAAATATTTACCAAGAACACTATTTTAATTTGTATAAGTAAAACATTTGCGGCATGTATTTCTCATTTTTAATAGCCTTAATCATAATAACTTGGAAGAATAATTATTGTGGTGAAATACTATGTCTTCTTGGAATCTTTGAGGGAAAAAGTCACTTATCAATACCCAAAAACTGAAGAAAAATACAAAAAAAATGAAATTTACTTTTGTTCTCTTCTTATCTCTCCTTCCCTCCCCCCAAAGCAGATTGCCAAACTGAGGCAGCAACTGCAGCGCAGTAAACAGAGTAGTCGTCACAGTAAGGAGAAAGATCGGCAGTCACCTCTCCATGGCAACCATATAACAATCAGTCACACTCAGGTAGGCTAAATCCTTGTTTGGATTTGAATGATTCCTTTTGGCTCATTATTAAGGGAGAATTAATCAGTCATTTTAGGGCTTAAAGACACAACAAAATCTTTAGCTCTGTTAAATTACTACTGTTTGTTAAATTGTTGGAAGGTTTTTTAAACCATGTTTTAACCTTATTTTATTTTATTTTAGTTTTTTATTTATTTATTTATTTTTTTTTTTGCGGTACCGGGGATTGAACGCATGGGCGTTCCACCTCCGCGCTACACCCCCGGCCCTATTTTTTTTATGCTTTATTTTTGAAACCGGGTCTCACGAAGTTGCAGAGGGCCTCACTAGGTAGAGACAGAGAGAGAGAGACAGAGAGACAGAGAGAGGAGAGAGATCAATCGATCGATTGTGCACGTGCGCATGCGCACTGAGGTTGGCCACGAACCCGGATCCTCCGGTCTCCGACTCCCAAAGTACTGGGACTACAAGCGTGCGCCACCACGCCCGGCTTTAACCTTATTTTAATAACAAACACAGCAGAGTGGACTGAAGGATGATACTGGCCTGAGCTGAAATCATAGCTCATATACTCATTGAACAAGGATGGGCATTTTTTTGTTTTATCTGCCTTATTGCTTCATCTATTTCTATATCCTTCTCTATAGTCTACCTCTATTTTACATATGAAGAAATTGAAGATTAGAGTTACACATGTCTCATGGAACAAAATTTGGGAAATGCTGTTCTAACTCCAAATTCACTTACAAATGTTAATGTAAATCTCAGCAAATCAAATATACTGTACCAGAAGAAGCACAGTGTATTAAAATAAACTCAATAAGGATGATTCAACATTAGGAAATGTGTTCATTGCTTCAGAAAGAGTGGAAGAAAAGGCATTTGCTTCTCTTGATGCTGAATAACACTTGATTAAAAACTCAGTATCAAGCAGGCATGGTAGTGCACGCCTGTAATACCAGTACTTGGGAGGCTGAGACAAGAGGATCGCAGGTTTGAAACCAGCCTCAGCAACTTAGTAAGACTGTCAGCAACCTAGCGAGACCCTGTTTCAAAATAAAAAATAAAATAGGGTTAGGGATGTAGCTTAGAGGTAGAACACGCTCCTGCGTTCAATACCCAGCACCACAAAATAAAAGAAACTCATTTTTTATTAAAAATATTTTTCTTAAACTAAAAATAGGATACTTCCTTTTTTTTTTTTTGCGGTACCGGGGATTGAACACAGGGGCGTTCTACCTCCGCGCTACGCCCCCCAGCCCTATTTTTTATACTTTATTTTGAAACCGGGTCTCATGAAGTTGCGGAGATCCTCACTAAGGAGAGAGAGAGAGAGAGAGCGAGAGAGCTGAGGCTGGCCGCGAACCCGGATCCTCCAGTCTCTGCCTTCCAAAGTACTGGGATTACAAGCGTGCGCCACCACACCCAGCTATACTTCCTAATATGACTAACTGCAAATGTAGTGAGACCCTATCAGTAAAATATTGGCAGCATTAAATAAGATAAAAATCATGACAGATGTTTCTCATTATTGATATTCTAGATAGGTCAATAAGAAAAAGATATATCACTATTTGCATATGATGTTATATATTTAGAAAATCAAAGTAAATTAACTAGATTATTAAAATGAATTATAGGATCCCTACAATGGAAAATACTAATAATACCAAGTATTGATGAGGACATGGAACAACTAGAACAATCACATGTTGCTGGTGGAAACGCAAAGTGGTGCCACACATTGGCAGTTTACCATTTCCTTAAGAAGTTAGACACTGATCATTCAACCCAGAGCTTCCACCTCTTGGTGACTGTCCATGAGAAATAAAAGCATATTTCCAGACAAAGACTTGTACATGAGTGTTTTGGAGGAATTAATATTCATAATAGTAAAAAAATGAAGACAAATATTCCTCAACTGGTGAATGAATAAACTTCTCATATATCCATACAATGTAATACTGTTAAACAATAAAATGGAAGGAACGACTAATAGATATGACAACATGATTCAATCTCAAAAAACATTATGCTAAGTAGAAGAAGTTAGGAGCAAAAGGTTGCATGCTATATAATTTGTTGTATTAAGTTCTCTAAAAGGCACAATTACAGAATCAAAGGATTGGGGGTTGGAATTGACTAAAGAAAGGCCTTCAGGAATTTTGGGGGGTGATTAAGGTTCTAAAATGTGACTGTACCTACAGTTGGATGATTGTTTATGTTTAACAAAGCTCAGCTAACTTCATACTGTGGTGATTTTATTGTATACTGATCATACTTCATCAAAGCTATAAAAAAACTGGCAAGCATCAGACATTTGAAGTGAAAATTTACATATGCCTTCCTTTTTCTTCTTAATCTAGTAGAGTTGACTTTTTTTTATTTATTTCAAGCACTATCTCTATGAGTAGTACAGTGCACTTATATTAGATCGATTGATGTTGACTTAACAAAAACTTATACTGTTAAAGTTTACATTGTTTGGCATGTGCTTATGTTTAGAAATAATTGTCTTTTGATATACAAATATTTGTAGGTGAAATATGAAGTCTAGAAAGTGCTTTAAAATACTTCAAGAACAACAACAAATGGTGGTTTAAATGAAATAAGTTGGCAAATGTTGATAATTTTTGAAGCTGGCTGATGTACACTTGAAAGCTCATTCTGCTGTTCTTATTATGTTTATGATGGGAATTTTGCATAGTAAAAAGGGGGAAACTGAAATTTAATGAGAATTTTAGGTAAAATATAAACATAAAATTCAGTAGTTTTCCTTATACAAGCAATAATGTTAAAAATGAAAAAATATAAAACATCTACAGTTAAACTTAAAAAACGCAAATTACACATCCTTACTGAGGATATAAAACATAAAATAGGTTTATAAATGGGAAGTCTCCACACACTAATGAATGGGAAGATAATATAAGAGATAGAAGCACATTAACCATTAACGGGGCAGCAGTTCACAGATGGCAGAAGCACAGTATTGAGCATGGGAAATTCTAGTCTGCTGACCAGTGACTGATGGTCTGCCTCATTACAAATCATATATATCAACTGTACTCATTCAGTGTAGGATGAGATACATTGTTTTAATTTTTAGCTTGTTAATATTTATTTTTATTATTTTTCTCCTATTGTATAATTTTCTTGAGCATCAAAATGTCCATTAATACTTTTTGGTAACCCCTACCACAGTTATCAGAGGTGGTTAATTTTTGAGAACTCCTGCAAAATTGTTTTTAAAACAACCTCAAAGTTGTGAATTTAATATAGTATCATTGCTATATTGCTTAATAATCTAATAGGTTTTCTTAAATGAAAAATAATACTAAAATGTAATTGTCACTGAATAGGAAACAAATCTCCTAAACACACAGAGCTGTACAGTGGAATCACATTATAGCTTACATGATTCCAACTATATCTTCCCTGTAAAAGAGAAAAAGGAAAGCAAACAGGGATGAAGAGTTGTACAGTTAACTGTGAGCATTACGTAGTTACACCTTTATACTTAACATAAAAGGATTTTCAAGGATTATTTTGACCCTATGTAATTTTTACCTTACTTCCTTACTTTATATTAGAACATAATTTTTTGTTAGATGTGCTTGAATTCTTACTGTATTTGAAGTGTCAAAAATAACTGTTCATTGAGTTGCAATTTTAAGTTTTATGTTTGTTTTTTGTGATGCTAAAGATTAAACCTGGAGCTTCATATACACTAGGCAAGAACTCTGCCACTGAGTTACATCCCCAGCTCTTCAATTTTTAAAATTTATCATGCTCTTTAGTTCTTGATTGCTTTGACCACACATAATTTGACACCACTTTATCTTCTGTCTCATAGGCTGTTGGATCAAGATCAATACCTATGCCACTATCAAATATATCAGTGCCAAAATCATCTGTTTCACGTGTGCCCTGCAATGTAGAAGGAATAAGTCCTGAATTGGAAAAGGTATTCATTAAGGAAAATAATGGAAAGGAGGAAGTGTCCAAGGTAAGATTCCATGGGATATTTGAATCATTCTTTTCTTTAATATTACAAACTGTCTCAAAGTACTTTTTTGGTAACAGTTTTATGGAGATATAATTTATATACTATATAATTACCCATTTAGCATACAATTCAGTGGTTTTTAGCATATTTACAGAGTTGCGCAACCATCACCAAAATTAAGGCAGTACCCTTTGGCAGTCATCTATCATTTCCCTCCAATGCCTGGCCCTAGGCAACCACTCATCTACTCTCTGGGTCTATGGATTTTTTAAATTCTAGATGTTTCAGATAAATGGAATCATATAATATGTGACCTTTAGTAACTAGCTATGTTCAGTTAGCGTAGTGTTTCTAAGCTTCACCAATGTCATAGTATATATCATTATTTCCTTTTTATTGTCAGACAATACTCAGTTGTACAGATTTTATCTAGTCATCAACTGATACACATTTAGATTGTTTCAGGGTTTTTTTGTCTATTATGAATAATGCTTCTGTGAACATTTATATACACATTTTCATGTAAACCCAACGTTTTCATTTGTCTTGAGTGTATACCTAGGATTGATATCAGAGATATGGTACATTTATGTTTAACCTTTTGAGGAACTGCCAAACTGTTTTCCAATGTGTCTGCAACATTTTACATTCCCACCAGCAGTGTGTGAGGTTTCCCATTTTTCTGCATTTTCACCAACCACTTGTAATTATATATATTTTTTTATTATTGGATCCATCCTAGTGGGTGTAAAATGGTATAACATCACGATGTTGATTTGCATTTTCTAATGGCTAATGATGTTAAGCATCTTTTCATGAGTTATTAGTGATTTGCATATTGTATTATCTTTTTATTATTGAGGTTGTAAATGTTCTTTAAAAAGTTATTTTCCAGAAACAAGATCCTTATCAGATATATCATTTGAAAACATTATACCCCATTCTGTTGGTTATCTTTTCACTTTCTTGATTATGTTCTTTGAAGAACAACATTTTTAATTTCAATTGAGTGCAATATATATTTTCTTCTGTTGCTTGTACTTTTGATGTTATATCTAAGAAACAACATTGCTTAATCCAAGGTTGCAATGAATTATTCCTGTGTGTTTTTTTCTAGTTTTATAGTTTCAGTTCTCTTACATGTACGTCTTTTATCCATTTTGAATTAATAAGAATACTTTATAAATTACTTCAGTCCCAGAAATGAAATCTGGACACTATTACATGTGAACCTTCTTTTTGGCCATATTTTTAAGGTATATTCAACTAAATGAACCACAACCAATCCTTTGGCTTAATTATCTCTGTTGCTTTTTTGGAAGTAAAATATGGTTTAATATATGTCAAATGTATATCTGATTCCTTCTCATATATCAAATGTATATCTAATTTCTTCGAATACTGTGTAATTTTTAAAACTGATTTAGTTATTTTTGTAAAATAAAAGGAAATTAAAACTTTCTTCCAGCTCTTTAGTATTGATCAGTAAATATAAGCAGCATTCACTGGTTCTTGTATATCCTTATATAATGTGAATCACTGTATGAATACACCTTAATTTATAAGTTTCCTACTATGGACATTTAGATTGTTTTCAGTTTTTGTCATCACAGGCAGTGCTTTAGAAAACATTGTGTACTCTTACAAATTCTTTCCTGGCAGCAAAATTGGTGGATAAAAGCATTTTTACATTTTAAATTTTGATGACTGTACTAAATTACCCTGCAAAAAGGTTGTGCCATTTTACTTTCTTTAGATATTTCATGTGAAGTTATTTTATATATATTCTGCCATAAAGGCATACTTTTAAAGAGTAGGCATTTCAGAATTATTCTGGGATAACCTAAAAACTTATAGAAAAATATTAATTTCTAGAAATTTTAGACTTAGGATTTGTTGTACCTTGGAATTTTAATAAATAAAAATTTCTGCCTCTAGCTAAAAATGGAATATGTCACATTAACCCTATCAGCATCCCAAGCCTTATTGTAATTCGACTACCCAACAAAATAGAAGTTGGTTAAAAAATTAATATATATTATTTAGTTATAGATTAAGGAATATAAATACAGAAAAATTGTATTTATCAAATCAGACATGAATAAAAGCAAACTCAAATTCTTAAGCTTTTTTTAACTGTAAATTGGTACATTTTTCTTTTGTTGATTGCCAATATTGACACTTTCACTAACATTTTCTCTATCAGAATTTAACCAAGTAAATTAATATTTCCTGATTTCATTCCTAAATTGGAAATTTTCACTTTTTTGCTTACAAAAGTGGACTGATGGTTAAATAATTGAATATTCTCTTTCAGCAGAATCGTCATTGTCAGATTGTAAAGTTGGTATGGTTTTTGTTTAGCAGCAGTGCATAGACAAAGTTTTTATTTCTGTAGTTTCGGGTTTCAGCCTTCTTCTTCATATAGAAAATATTGATACATTTGAATTTTGCCTAGTTTTGCCTTCCTTCATTTTCTCTCTGACACCGTTTCTAAATCTCTAAAATAACAGAGCTCAGAGTTAAGAGCCATAGACACATTAGCGAAAATAAGTTGCAAATAAAGTAACATCATATTTGTTCTTTTTCTAGTATTGCAACCCTGTCTTTATAATAATAAAATATTTTCAATTACCTAAGAGAATTTTACTTGTTGACTTACTTTGTTAAAAGTACACAAATGAGGAAAATGGATTGAGGTCTATTTTTACAGTAGAGTAGAAAGAGTCCACTTAGCAGACTCTTATGCCACTTTAACTAGCTGTGTCACCAGCAGCTTTAAATGACAGGCTCCTTATTTGTAAAAAAGATTGATGGATTGATGAGTTTTAAGGTGCCATCTAAAATACATTATTGCATGCTTATGGTTTCCTTTTTATTTATTTTTGCCATTTGGAACAATGCATTAGAACTAAGCAAAATTATGAGTATTTATACTAACTATTTATACTTAGTTGGATGCCAAATTTGTAGAATTATTCTGAGTTACAGTAATATCCTCCATTGAGAATTAATAGAATAAACTGGTATTAGAAATTCTGGGTAATTTGCAAAGGAAATAGAAAATATGGTTTCCTTCTTGGCCTATAGAAGATTAAAATAGGAAAGAATTAGCAAATAGAAAAATTATACCTATGAAAATGAGATTTCACTTTTTCTTACAAGCAACTGAAGTGTTTTTTTTTTTACTGTTCAGTTAATTCAGTCAGCAAATGTTTATTGAATGTCTGCTATGTGCCAAGCACAATGCTAGGCATTAGGGATATAGTGTTAAATCCCTACTGTCCTTGAGGAGTAATATAGGACATGCTAAGCTGCAAATACACTAGGGAGCCATGGAATTTTTAAAACAAACAATATTATTTGAACAAAATTTTTAGTTCAATAATGGTAACATGCTTGGTCTTGGTATCTTTATTCTCTGAAGAATAAATTATGGTGCTGATAGTGAAAGAATATGAAATCTGAAGACTGACTTTGTGCTATCTGTATAAATGGAATGTATGCCCTGTCATCCACATGTTTGATGGTGTTCTTACAGCCTTTGGACATACCAGACGGTCGACGAGCTCCACTCCCCGCTCACTACCGGAGCAGCAGTACTCGCAGCATAGATACGCAGACTCCTTCTGTGCAGGAGCGCAGCAGTAGCTGCAGCAGTCATTCACCCTGTGTGTCCCCCTTTTGTCCTCCGGAATCCCAGGATGGTAGCCCTTGCTCAACAGAAGATTTGCTCTATGATCGTGATAAAGGTGAGAATGGAGTCATCCACATGGATGGTTTGTGGTAGGGCCTTGCTCATATGTTTTCTTTGTCGTAGATCATTACATCGTATTTTTCTTTTGTTGAATGGTGAGATTGTAAAGGATTGGTTAATCTAGGTTTGTTTGTTCATTGGTTTCACATATCCCCTTCTTTGTGACTCTCAGAAACATCTTCCATAAATGCGTCAGAGAAGCACAGCGCATGATTCTAACACCTAATGAAAGCCACAAAATGGAGTGTGCACAGCTTCACATGGGGCTTTTCCTTGATATTGTCCAGAGTTGGTGATGATGATGCTAGGATATATATTTCTCATGCCTCAAGTTAGATTTTATGATCAGTGATTTGGAAGGAAATACTTTCTAAATATTTTTGGAAGAATGAGTAGATAAAGTTCAGTAAGTACCAATAGGATATCAAGACATCATTATATTATAATATGTGAATGAATTATTGACTGTTGAGAAATTCTGAGATTTCTTACTGCCTGTCAGGCCCAAACTATGTCCCTGTGTTCTCCTATCCTGTGCCAGGTACCTGTCTACCACCACTCACTTGGTTCTTTTCACATCTGCCCCCCTGTAGCCTAACTACAAGAAGGCAATATAGACTTCCCAGCTCTACCTTCCTACTTTCAAAGAAACACCAGATTTATTTTTTATAACACATGTACTGATTATCCTAAAAAGAAATCAATAACAAAAAAATTTAAAAACATTGAAAACCTAGAGCTTACAAAATCTAACAGGGTTTTTATGGTCCTTGTTCTGATTTGACCAGTGTCTATGATGTGTTTGATTTGGGAGTACTCTTATATGTAAAGTGCCTGATCTTAAATGTTCAGCCCAATTAATTTTTTATTTGATGTGTGTACATTCACGAATGATAAAGGTACAGATGCAGAACAGGTTTGTAATTTCATAAGGCTCCCTCAGGGCTCTTCCCAGATAGTGTCCTTCCCCTCTGCACCTAGAAGTGACCATTGTTCTGACTTTTTCCACCATAATTTCACTTTTGCCTATTACTGAATTTTATAGAAATGGAGTGGGACCGTGTGTATTCTTTTTGAGTCTGGCCTATTTTGCTCACCGTCTCTAACTCCTCTGAGGTGTTAAATGGAAGGCACTTTGACTTTCTGCTGTTTTTACTTTTTGGGTGGGTCTCAACAGCTCTCCCCTTTCTTTTTGACCCTTTCTGTTATTGAAGGCCTTGTGGTTCCCCTTCTCCATCAAGGTTGTGTTGAAGTTGTATCAGATATCTCTTTACTTCAGGTGGGAAGTCTTCAGTTCTTAGAATGTCAGATTAGGAAACTTGCTTCACTGAGATATCCTACCAGAGCAGTCACTTCCTTACAACCATGTTACTGTGGATGTTTCACAGTAAAAGAAAAAAGAAAATACCTTGCTTCCAGTGACTGTTTGCTTTGGAGGTGAATGGAGATGTTAAATAATGGTAACTAGTTTTAAGCTACACAGGTGGCAAATGGTGAGACAGGTCTGTCTGATATTCCAAAACTCATATTCTTTTTCATACCCATAGAAAGGATAAATACTGTTCAAGTTGACCACTTTTGCTACTTTTTAACATTGTAATTGGAGTAAAATAAAAAGTAGAGCTGGGCGTGGTGGCGCACGCTTGTAATCCCAGTACTTTGGGAGGCGGAGACCGGAGGATCCGGGTTCACGGCCAGCCTCGTCTCTCTCTCTCTCTCTCTCTCTCTCTCTCTCTCTCTCTCTCCTTAGTGAGGCCCTCCGCAACTTCGTGAGACCCGGTTTCAAAATAAAGTATAAAAAATAGGGCCGGGGGTGTAGCGCAGAGGTAGAACGCCCCTGCGTTCAATCCCTGGTACCTCAAAAAAAAAAAAAAAGTAGAAATAATGATGGTAGTGAGGCTAGGCCATTAATTCTGGAGTTTTATTTTCATTATGTTAAGTTTGATAACATGGATAATTGAGAGATGCTGAACCAAAAAGGAAATGTATTGGCAAGATGATAGAAGAATTCTGTTTGGGTTGACTGGGTGTAAGGTTGCCTTCAGGGCATCCCAGTGAATATATCTGTGAGGCAGATAAATAAATGGTTTCAGTTGCTCAGAAAAGGTCTTCACTTAGATCCTAAGTTTCAAGCGGTACATGTTCTTTAATATCTCTTTTTCCTGAAGATTTATACTCTGTTTTATTATGAGAAGGTATAATCGTGTCACTCTCCTGATAAGGGTCTTTTGTAGAAGACATTACAGCACAGAAGTTAAGAACAGTACCAACTTTAAGATCATACAGTAATACATTTGAATCTCAAGAGGTTTTGGACATTAAACCTACATTAATTCTTGGGATTCAATAAATGATAGTTGCTGCTATAAAAATCATCATCGTTATATCATTTGTTAATTTCCCTTACTGCCTTCAGGAAAAAAATATAAACTTACTTTTCCTCCACAGCTTATTCAAAACCTCTCTTTCTTGCATACTTTCTGCCAATTACCTATTAATCTGAATTCTGACCATTTTATAGACAGGTTAGACCCTTTCCTAAGACTTTGCCTTTGTTTATATGTTTTCCACGATGATCTTCTATTCTTCCATACTAGACACCCACCTGTATAACACTAATATCGTTCCTTTCTACTCTTCCTCTCATTATTTTTTGTCCAGATCACCTCTAAGGCTAACAGGTTTGCGGGGGGGTGGTACTGGGGATTGAACACAGGGGCATTCTACCTCTGAGCTACACACCCAGCCCTATTTTATTTTTTATTTTGAAGCATGGTCTCACTGAGTTGCTGAGGGTCTCTCTAAGTTGCTGAGGCTGGCCTAAAAACTGGCCTAAAATCCTCCTGTCTCAGCTTCCCAAGTACTGGGATCACAGGCATGCACAACCATATCCAGCTAGGGTGGGCCCCTCTTAAGAAGGGTCTTATTACCTACTACTGGAAAAAAGCATAAGTCAGAGAATTTCTTCATGGCCAGCTCCTACAGTTTCTGTGACCCACGTAGTGAGAGAAATTCTAGCTTCTGTCTTAGGGAGAGATTTATGGAGCAGTAACAATGGATAAAAACCAAAGAATATATCATATCACAGGCCACCTCCCAAATACTGGGATCACAGGTGTGTGCCACCACACCTGAAAGGCAGCTTTTTTCCTAATAGTAAAAAAATATTTCTTAGTAAAATAGAGAAATAGTACTTACCTTATCACTTACCTCATCATTTTTTGGTTAAATGAGATATTGTATCACAGTGCTTAATGCAGTCCTTGATACACAGTTAATAATAAATGGTGGTAAGTGTTGCTAATAGTTATTTGTTAAAAAGATCTCTTTAGAAATTATGAAGATAGAAGAGATCGTGGGAAAATTTTAAGACATTTTTTCATTTTCCACAAGACAACCTCAGTTTGGGAATTTAAGCCTCATAACAAGAGTTTATTAAGATATCTACCATAATTAGCTTAGAGGCATTATTTTGTGATTAAGATCAAGTTGATGTTACTGTTCTGTGAAAAAATGCTTAGCCTACATCTGAAATTTCTAATTCTTTAGCAAATCAAATACTCTATGAAGAGAAAATTAAAATAGCATCTTTTGCTTTTATAAATGTATGTGTGCATGTATCTATACAAATGTATTTTAGGACTGGGAGTTAGAGGTTTATGTTTTCAACTGAGTTTTTACTCCTAGATTACTTAAGTAATATTTGTTGAGTATTTGTGTCAAGAACTGTACTAGAGAGTAGAGAACTAGAGATGAATAAAATGTGATTTCTATCTTTAAGGAATTTATAGTCTTACAGAGAACAATAGGAATGTAAACAAATAATATGCACTATATATATGTTTAGAATACTAAATGTACAAAGGAGACTTGTCCATTTTTAAATTTCTGGAGCTTATATATATTCTTTTTTGGGGGCAGTACTGGGGATTGAACCCAGGGGCATTCTACCTCCAAGCTACACCCCAAGCCCTATTTTTTATTCTTTATTTTGAAACAGGGTCTCACTAAGTTGCGGAGGGCCTCACTAAGTAGCTGAGGCTGGCCACAAACCTGGATCCTCTGGTCTCAGCCTCCCAAGTACTGGGATTACAAGCGTGCGCCACCACGCCTGGCTGGAGCTTATATATATTCTATTATTCAATCAATAGAATAGTCTCATACTTATAACTTCTCTTTATAAAGTCTAACTTCTGGGTTGATACTTTTGGTTTTGAGATTTTTTTAATACTAATTCTATCTTATGATTTGTATTTTCAATGCTAAACTATACATTGGTCTTTTATTTCCAGTAAAAAAAAAAAAAAGCAAGCAAAAGCTAAATGACTTTCAACCATGAAAATAGAATGAACAGTGTTATTTTATGGGCAATTAGGATCAATTTGTAGTACCTACATATTCTACAGTTGCTGTAAGAAATTTTTTCTTGGGTAGAATAGCGAGTCTGGTCTCCCTGGAAGCCTCACTAGACAGGCACAGGAGGGAGAGGGACAGCTGTGGTGAATACATGCTCTAACAAAGATGTGCTAGTAAGCTGATCATTTTTCTAGTACTCATTTGTTATATACTTCTCCTTTTCCTCTGCCCATCCCTAACATCTGTTCTCCGTGAATCATGTATAATTTGAGACTAAATAATTTTAATTGAATAGCACATTATTTTTTCTTTGACAATATCACTTGCAATACCAGGACAAACACTCTGTTGAGAAAGTTCTAGCTCTTGAGAGACATTTCATGTGGGGTTTCTTTTTTGTGTGTTTTGTTTTATGTTTTTTTCCTAGGTTTTCCCAGTAACCTAAACACTAATCGCATTATCACAGGCTAATTAACTTAATAAGAGACATGGTTTCTGTGGCACCATGTGAGAACTCAGGGATCTAAAATAAGAGCTCTCATTTTAAGATTATCAGAATATACCCTAAGAGATGGCCCAAGTCCTTGCACATCATCTTGCCCACAGTGCATGGCAGAAAAAAATATCATTTATATAATACCTATGGCACCGTCAAAACATTAATTCTTTTAGCAGCTATGCCCAGTGTTCCTTGATGGTAGCCAAACTGGTGCTGGGCAAGCCACAAAATCTAGACTTCAGTATGGCACTTATCGTTGGTCTTTGGCACAATTCACTTAGGCAGTTGTTATAAAATTCTGTAATTTTGCAAGATATTGTGGAAACATTGATTATTATAATCATGAAGTAAATGGAACCATTTAACTCAGGCCAAATACTGCGTTGTATTCCAAGAGTCTATAAATTGATTACTTGTAATTTATATTTTCTTGAAGGAGCAATGTATGCTATATTGGATGGGGTTTCCCAAGCCAGTACAAATAAGCCTATTTAACTCACACTGTGGATTTAACTCATAAATAATAGTGTTGCTGAACTTTGGGTGTTAGGAATAAGCATCCCTTGATCCCAGGAAAGAAAACAAAATGTGTTATCTTGTCTTTTCAGGGTCCAGAGCCGATCCTAGGCAAACTCTTGAAATAATCTGTTTTTGGCATCTTCCTATTCTTTTCAATATACATTTTAACCCTATTTGTATTTATGTCTAGGGCTGTACTTTTGGGCCTTTTTTGGCCTTTTCCCTCACTGGTTTAACCCTTTAGCTTCTGTGTAGTCTAATCAGCTAAGATTTTGTGGTATCTTTGTGTTTTATGTTGCGAAAAATAAATATGATGGTTATACCTCTTTTACCCACTTTACCTTGAAAATCACTGTTTTTGAGCCTGCATCTGTTTATTTAAAAAAAATCCTATGTCTATGGTTGTAGCATGCTTACTATTCTAGAAGAACTTCTTGATGGTAAATTAAAGACTATAAAGATATTGTTTGAACAAAGGAGTTATTAAGTAGGTGCTGAGTAAGCTACAAAATCTAGACTTCAGGACCTTTTTGTATAGTGTGTCCATTTTTTTAAAAAGATACTATGTTTCAACTATGTTGAAAAATAAGTATCTTTTTGTTGAATTTGTTAAATTATATGTTAGGCTTTTTAATGTTCATGAACAGTGTTGATACTCTTAAAAAAAAAAAGAATCGCCATACTGAAGATTATGCTTAGTGATAGGTACTTTTGGTGGGAAAGGAGTCTGGAGTTTGAATTCCTGTTGAAATTAGCAGAAAGGAAATAACTTTGGTAAGACCAGTCTAAGCTTCCTCTTCTCTCAGTTGGTCATGCTGTTAACAGTTAAATGATGATAATGACTGAGGAGAAAATAATACGGTATCAACTTGGTTATAGGTGTATGTTTTCCTACACATTATCTTTTGTGTTACTCTTGGAAATATTGATTCACAGAGGCCACTCCTTACGTTGTCTCCTTGTGAGGCTAATCAAAGACAGACCCAGTGAAGCCCTTACCTGAACTGTAGGCCTCAATTAGAAACACAGACTATTAGATAGGAAGGAACTTGATCATCTATCACCTCTTCATAGCTCTGCAAAGACACTCGGCTTGAGATAGACCAGAAATTTAGGGAAGCAGATACCATGATGATGATGGACTCTTGACTCTGGGCAGCCAGGGTGAATCCCTGCTCTGCCACTTGCTACTCATGCATCCTTGGACAAGTCACTCAGTCCTCACCTATGAATACGGGATAATTGCCCCATAGGATTGTTATGATTAAATGTGCTCAGATGATTTTACTTTTTTATTTCCTGTAGTATTATCACAACCCTATGAGTAGATGACATTGTCTTTATTTAAAGGTTTGGGGAATTGGAGGCTTAGAGAAATTAAGGAATTTTCCTAACTTCTATGGAGTTCAGATGCCAACAAAGACCTTCTGTAAGAACTTCATATTACATCTTACTGCCTTTGTGAAAGGAATAATTTTTATATAACTTCAGCTGTGAAAGAGCCTGGTGTGTGGATAACAGTAAGAAATTGTGTATTTGGAGCATAGAGGTGAATGGTGGAAAGTAGAAAACAGTGAGAGTAGAGAGGTAGAAAGACTAGTATTTCATAAGGGGTCTTGTAGGACTTCCTAAGAAATGAAGGGCCAACAAAGATCTTTTGTCAGCTAAAGGACATGACCAACTCAGTATTTAAGAAACATAACTCAGGTTGAACTATAGAAGTAGAGAGATACTAGAAGGATAAGAGAGTATACTATTTTAATAGTCTCTAATCCTGTAATTTTCAAACTTTCTTATTTATTACACATGCTTGTCAGCAATTTCAAATCTGTACCCCTACTACAAGTTGGTACTGGGGATTGAACTCAGGGACATTCTACCTCTGAGCTAGATCCCCAGGCCTATTTTATTTTTTTATTTTGAAACAGGGTGTCACTAAGTTTCCAAGGGTCTCATTAGGTTGCTGAGACTGGCCTCAAACCTGTGACCCTCCTGTCTCTGCCTCCTAAGTACTGGGATTACAGGCATATGTCACCACACCTGAATAAATTCATATATTTTTAAGTTTTTAAGTTATATATGTATCTATTCATTCCACAAATCATGTGTTAGTAAGGCTTACTTGATTTTAAAGATAGAATGCCCCTGGGTTCAATCCCCAGTACTGCAAAAAAAAAAGTAATTCTGTATAAATATTCTCATCTTTTCTTGGGAGGGCACAGGTGTAGGGCAAAGATGAGGAAGGGTAGCTAGAACAGAGGAATTGGAGGAAAAGGGTGAGGACAAATCAACAGCATTTGGTGGCTGATTAGATGTATCAGGTAAGGGAGGAGAAGAAGGTATGTATAATGGCAAAGTTCTAACAGAGCTCTAGTTTGTGAGATGTGGAAAATGATGACCATCATTGGTAAGGTGGTGAATAGTGAAAAACCAGTAAGTAAGCTTTAAGGTGAATATAATGGTAAGTTTAAGGTTCCTCATTGGTCTCTGCCTAATGTTTTAAGATGGAATACTGAAGTTTATCTAATGCTGCATTAGGAAAACATTTATAGCATCTTGCATAGTGCTCAATACTTAAGTAAACATTTAAAATTATAAGTTCAAGGTTTTGTTTTTTTGGTTTGTTTCCTCCATGTAGGATACTTTAGGAGCCACTTAATCTGAACAGTGTGTGTGAGTTTTTGAAAACCAATGTTCCTGGAATTTTTTTCATTTAAAAAGTTTGAGAATATGAAACCTAAGATTATATCACAGTGATTTACCAGGGATCCTAAAATATATTACTTTTCAAAATACAAAATATTGTGGGTAATCCACAATTTATTTTCAGTTTAGTTAGTTTTATTGTGATTTATATTAATAAGAGGCATGAGTTTAGTCTATAAACTGGTTTGAAGACTGCCTTCAATACAGTGATTTGTTTTCATTTTTATATGTTTTTATTGGTGCAGTGTTATACGTCATAGTGAGATTCAAAGTTATACAAACATACATGCACATATCACTTGGTGTATTTCCAATTTGTTTTCATTTTAACTATCATGTCAGAATCAGATGAATATCAAGGACTGAAAGTCGTTTGGAGATAAAGATCAGCAGTGTTATTTATATCAGGATTGTGTTGTAAGAAGCATTGTACTTATTGTGAATATGCAAAAACAAAAGAACAACTATAATTTGCTTAATTTATAAACTGATAATAATTTAATTAATAGTTAAAGAATTAGAAGTGATTAAAACGCAGAATACTTACATATGGCATAAAATACTTACATATGACATTTAATTAATGGGCGTAACATTGGAAATTGAATGAGTCCCACTCATTCAAAAAACAATCTATGACTTGAAGTTCAGAAATATAAGTAGCAAAAGACTATGATGTCATTTTTTCTTTTTACCTTTTGATGAATACTGATCTAATAGAGACCTTAGCTATAGCTTATGTCTTCTTGAAATAATAAGCATTCTCATAAAGGGTTAACTTTGAAATTTTAGAGAAACCTTAAAGACTATTTATATGCTTTCCTTACTTGTAAGTTCCCAACTTGGTCTTGGAGTTAGCAAAAAAATGCAGGCTTTATGATACAGTTGGTCATGCTACCTGATTCTAAAAGTGTATTGTCAAGAAATGCTATATAATTGTGTGGTTTTCCTGATTTCATTAGCTATCAAACCACACTGCAGTTGATAATTTCATTTCCTGAAGCAAAAGAAGTAATTTTAACACCAGAGTAGTAATTCTCTTTAGGTCCAATTTAGTCAGTATTCCTTTATTTCTAATGTAACTCTCTTGGCTAACTTTTATGCTTTTATTATACTCTTAGTATGGCATTGAGTATGGTGTTGGTTGAACACTGTAATCATTTTCCCAGTTAGTTACCTACCTGGGAAAGATAGAATAAGAATTACTATTCTACTGGTTATGGCTGCATTTACCATAATTTTTTTTCTTTGCACAGTATTCAATAAAATCTGCATGCTTTAGGCATTGATTTTAATTTCAAGATCATGGATCTCTATACACTAAAGGATGCAGTCATGAACTGACAGAGTCCATACTAGGCAGTTGCAAACCTGGAGAATGTGATACTCTAAATATTACTTTGCTTTCCTACCAAAAATAAAATTTTATCTTTATGTAACTGTGAATAGAGTTAGGGTGTGCAAATGTATTAAAAATGACATTTTATTACCCTCTTCTGCCAAGAGAAAGTGGAATAGGCACTTAATTTCCAAATCGCTCACCTTTTTAAATTTGCAAATTAAAAATGATATGTTCTTTCCACTGTTATGTTACTGAAAACTGCTTGTGTTCCAGGCACTGTCCTAATCTTTTTACACCTTTTTTTCCATCTAATGTATTAGTAGTTATTCCTATTTTATAGATCATAAAACTGAAATCATACTTAGTATATAGGTCATGCAAGTAGGCCTAGGTAGAAATCAGGTAACTGGACTCCAGACCAGAGTTCTTAACCTTTTCACAATTACACACATATTAAAAAAAAAAAAAACTGAGGCTCAGATGATTAAAATGGCTTCTAAGTTCTTAGAGAAAGTAGGTATCAGAACATCAACCAGAGCCCAGGTCTCTTTTGGTATCACTCTGCTGACTGTGGGAAAGCTGACCAACTTATATCAGGTTAATAGATGCATATATTTTTTAACTATTCCTATGTTGTGATCTATAATTTTATACATAAGAAAAAATATGAAAAAAAAATTGGTTGTCCTTTGGATGACTTGGGAGTGTTACCAAAACAAAAACAAAAAAGGTCATTTATTCCCAAGATTAATTAAATTAGAATTTGGGGGGATGAGGTCTGGACATTGTTATTTTAAAAACATCTTCTGTTGAGTATAATGTGGAATTAGGGTGAAGAACCATTACTCTATAGTTATTGTTTCTTATTGTAGAATAATTTTACTTAATTTAGTAAAACAATCCGATAGAAAGAAATATGAAGCACATCTAAAGACTTAAGGCTAGGTAGAACCATGGCAAAGAACTTACCTACTTACATAAATTAGTCAACCTTAATATGTATGGCTTTTTAAACTAGATTTGTGGGCCACAATGTAATATACAATAATATTGTAAATAATAATGATGATGATGATGATGAAGGCCATGTGTGAGAAATTCAGAAAGATCCTAGGTTTTAAAAGTACACATAGTTTAATAAATACTGCTTTTCTATGAAATTCCAAATTTAATAACACATAATTTTCCAAGCTTTAATTATTACTGTTTAAACATATTTGGCAAGCTACACATGTTTTAATGTAAATATGGCATACATGCATCATCAGTATGATATTATAATAAAATAACCAAAGAAATGATTCTGTGCTCTTGATTTTCAGAATTGGGTGACACTGTAATAGATGATTGTGAATACAGAACGATATGTAAATAATCATATTTATTGCATGGAATTTTATTAAATTGACCTTAGCTATGATTTTATAACCATAAAGTAGCATTTTTCTTAATCTCAGTTATATTTCTAGTTATGATCTTATATTATTCCCCTGTAGAATAGCAGAATGAGAAAATTGACCATTCTTGTAAACAAAGGGAATTGTGAGTTAATATTAAGGTTACCATGAGGTTTTTCATCTTCAATCTCCCGAGCAGACATGCCCACCTCATATTTATATTGTTCTATGGTTGAAATATTGTCATTAAATTTAACAGAGTTTTAGGTGAATAAGTGATTCATTATACATTCAGATCTGGAAAGGGTAGAATAGGCTGGTCATGTAGGTTGTTTTTAAAGCATGCCACTTTGTAAAGCTAAAAATATATTTTGATAGTGTTTCTCTTTTGTATGTTAGAACCACTAAGGGAATAAAATCACAGCATTTTAGATTCAGGTGTGATAATTCCTTTAATTACATAGAAACTCAGAGAGGGGCAGCTGTGTTCAAGGTAACACAATTCTACCACAAGAACTAAAGCCACAGACTAGCTATCTTCATTCCCTGTTCTTTTCAGTCTCTAAGATTCTATACTGGCCTGAGGGAAAAATTCCAGATTTAACAAATCTTTGTTTATGTTCTCAAAATGTTTCTTTCAAGCTTTGTCTTTCCAGATCACCAAACAATAGATGTAAATATTAAAAGAAAGCCAAACATTTTTTTACTGAAAAGAGAAAAGGAGATAATAGTACTGAATACTGCCTGTCTAGGATAGCAATTTATTTTTGGTTTAACATTAACACCCCCCAAAAAGAAGGCACTAGAATCTTTAACTGGGTATAACTGTAAAAAATACATTTGTAGCCTCTGAAATGAGAAAAAATTTAAGAAGAAAAATTGCTTAATTTATTCTACATTGTTCATAGAAAATGTATCAGTTTTGCAGTTGATCCAACTCACATTTAGCTCTCAACTCTGGGAAAGTCTTTTGAAACCATCAATAAAACTGTAAGAGAAATGGTGTGGTAGGTCTTTGATGTAATAAGAAATAGAACTCAGAAGACTGTAACTGTGGCCAAGATGACTTTCTTAGAAGATAATAGGGTGGATCCTTGACTACTTGACATGGCCACACCCCGGGCTTGTTAAAGTCAGCAAGCACATGGTTTGGGTTGATTCTCCATGCTGTGTGGGCTGTGCTATGCCCAGCAGTAATCTCCATGGAGGCTTCTCATGCCGTATTTACTTGTATTCTTCATCTCTTGTATTTCCTTTTCAGGGCTTGTTGCTGTTTGGTGGTAAAGTGAGGTCACACTGTATTTTTGGTCTCTTTCTCACCAGTTTTTGACCAGTGTTCCTGGTCTATCCTAATGCAAATAGAGACAGCAAATTCAGGCCTCTACTCAGTCTAATCCTACTTTGCATCAACCAAAGAGAGGAAATTGCATTTCCCCTTTCTCTCATTTATTCAGTGGAAGATACAGAATAAATGCTGGATCTAAGAAAATCCTCAAATCTGAATGGTATATGAAGAAACCCAACTTCATTCTATGATTCAATTCCTTCCAAGAGTCTGTCTATGCATATTTTGTAGGGACATGCATAACAGTGATAAACTGTGTGGTTTTCTAGCTTTCCTAATAGTGTCGCCTTGTTATTTTGCAGACAGTGATTTCCCAGATAGAGATACATCCATATTCAAATATAATAAGCACAGATCTGCATTCTCAAGACTAACAGAGATGCTCTTTTAAATCATTCAGGATCTAAAGTATTAGTGTACATCAAGGGTCTACTTTCTAAGCATGTATTATACCTCATTAATGATGGTAAAAATGTTCCTTTTGCTGAGTTTCTGAATGTTGAACTGTGTTCTGTACCCTAAACTACAGCAGCTTACCAAAATTGTAACATAATTATGGTGCTAATGCCATTTTTCAAAATAGGCAAAAATAATATGTCTCAATCAATCATGTACTTAGTATCTGAGCAGTGGGGATTGGTTTGCATTAGCTCGGAATTTGTTCAAATAGTACTACTATAATTATATAAATACGTTGCTGACTTTATACCTTGGCATCTTACAAAGATAATGACACATATTGGTGGATTTGTGTTTCCAAAATCCTTTGCCAGATAGGGAAGGAAGAAATTGCATATAGGTTTAAAGCTTTTTATGAATAGGCCATTTTCTTTTTGGTCAAAAAGTATGAGGAAAACATGTTATGTAGAGATGTTTTTTGATTCCTCATGTCTTTTAGTAGCTAAAATGCAAAATGAGCTGAAAAAGCCCTTTGATAGACATCATAATGGCAAAATTCTGAGAAAATTACCTTTTTATGATGGGCAGATGGAAGAAAACATGTGTTGTAAACCTGGTTTTTTCCCCCTGCATTATATGTTATTCATGGTGTTTAGTAAAAGTATCATTTCTGCCAGGAACCTTTGTAATGAAATTTAGCCAAAAAATGCAATTTTCAATTAAATTAATTAGACAGTGAGAAAGCATATAGAGAATGCTGTATTATTATAATCTGTTGTAATTCTTCTGTATGACTTATACATATTACCCCATTCATTTTTATTCTTGAAATACATAATAAATGACATTTGTTTTCAGTATTGCATCTCTATTTGTTCAAAATGTGGTTTTCTAGACCAAAATATCCTCCTGTTATGTTCTGTTGTATGGCCGATTAGTATTGCATTGAAGTTTTTATTTAACAGAAGTATATTACACAAGGATTTTAGAAATAGCTTTACAATAAAATAGACTCTGTGGTGGAAGGAAAGGGGTAATAGTGGATAAGTTGTACAGAAGGCTATTTGGAAATCACGTTTAATTTAAAAGAGCTTTCAATCACTAGTTAATATAACTGCTTTAAATTTACAGACAGTGGGAGTAGCTCACCGTTACCCAAGTATGCTTCATCTCCCAAACCCAACAACAGCTACATGTTCAAACGGGAGCCCCCAGAGGGATGTGAGCGAGTGAAGGTCTTTGAGGAAATGGCGTAAGTAATGTCTTTTCTATCAGCTGGGATCTACAAAGCTGTAAAGCTTTTTACTGAGACCAGTTGATTACAGATGAATCAACTACTCCATCCAGCTGATAATATGTTTCAAAGCAAATTATGAAAAGAGAATTGAATAGGCAAAACAAATCTTACTGAAGGAGAATTGGAGTCTGTATGCTGGAAATGTCTAAACCAATACAAAGAAACTTAGAAATGCATCTTTCCTACCTAGAAGCTCCAGTTTTAATCTTTAAGAATTTTCCTTTCAAAAGCTCTTTTAATTTAGTTGGCTGACAAAAAGACGTTTAGGAACAAAGTTAATCTCCATATGTAACTAGCCTACACAGTGTATTCAACAAGCCAGAGAAAGTCTCCTTTCCTAGAGACACATGTAGCATATTTATTCATGAATTCAGGCTTCTTGTTCACTGATTTTTTTTTGAAATTTCAAAAGTTAGAAATTAAATTACAAAAGAGGTTCATGCTGTAAACCCGGGGCAGAATAGCTCATAAGAAGACTGACTCTGTGGCTCTTGGATTCGTTCGTGCCTTTGTCCTGGTACAGGTGCCTAATGGAGGTTGCTGTGCTCTTGCAACCTAGACGGGGATAGAGACCGGTCTTGAGGAGTTGACGGCTCAGCTCCAGGAAAGGGAGAGCACAGGAGTATAGACCCTTCTCTGTTGGTCTGACTCTCTCTTTGAGAGACCACTGAAAAAAAATTTCCCATTTGTGCCAATAGAAGTATGTCCAGAGATGCAGGAAAAAGGAGGAAGTGCTTAAAACTAAATACATGATGGGTAATGCCCCTCTACATCCTTTTTCTTAACAGAAAAGGTCATCCTAATTTTGCATAATCTTCAATATAATTTAGATTTTTCCACATTCCTAAATGATTGAAAGCAAATAATGATCCCTATACAAATTTGTCTGCCCAGTCCTTTTGAAAATTGTTTTGTCTCAAATATCCCTTCAGTGCTGTGTACATGAATAGTCTGCCAGCTGACTTGTGCTATGGAAGATGTTTATTCCTCTGTGTACACTTAACCCATTCACTGCCATTCACATATTAGCTGTTTTAGAGAACTCCAGTTGAATCAGAAAGTGCTTACCTCTTTGGTAATTATAGACCTAATTTTGTCTTATGTTTTTAGGTCTCGCCAGCCTCTCTCGGCCCCTCTCTTTTCATGTCCTGACAAAAACAAGGTTAATTTCATCCCAACCGGATCAGCTTTCTGTCCTGTGAAACTTCTGGGCCCTCTCTTACCTGCCTCTGACCTGATGCTCAAGAACTCTCCTAACTCTGGCCAGAGCTCGGCTCTGGCAACTCTGACCGTTGAGCAGCTCTCATCCCGGGTTTCCTTCACATCGCTTTCCGACGACACCAGCACAGTGGGCTCCATAGAGGCCTCTGTTCAGCAGCCCTCCCAGCAGCAGCAGCTCCTGCAGGAACTGCAGGGTGAAGAACATGTCTCTGCTCAGAACTACGTGATCATCTAAAGCAGAGGGGGAGCTGGCCTCCACCCGTGTCCCATGGATTGGGAACAGGATCTCAGACATCTATCTGCATGGAGTGACAAACTTTCTGAACACCACCACCAACAACAAAATTCTTATCAGCATCATAAAGTATCTCTTAACACTGATCTTGGCAGGGACGGAACTCCTATTCAGCAGTTTTTGTGGAAAGCAGTAATGCTTGCAAAATGTGTGTGTCATTCAGCATTTTAAGTGGAGACTATGCATTTCATAGTATGTTTGACAGATTAGTACTGTGTCCTGTGTTTTGTTCCAAATTCTTCAGTATAAATAAGCTCTATATCAAAAAGTTGCCTGTCTAAATAGAAAATGTCTTGCTGTGTTTTGTCCTATGGAAAATACTGTACTTCAGGATTATGTTTACAATTGATCCAGGTGTTTGTTTCTAATTTCTGTAATACATACAATGCAAAAAAAAAAAAATGGCCACAACAGTTGCACAGTGCCCACCCTATGGCCTAGCTTCAGGTACTTCAGTTGAAGTCTAAACTCAGGTAACTTGGAATGTATATCATATTGGGATATTAAATATTTCACAGCTAAAAAGCTAAAGAGGGAACATCACTCTTGCCTTTCCTTATTTTATGCATTTCCCTTTCCTCATTACATTCCACATTCTTAGAATAAGAAGTGCATTCAACCCTAGGAGAATGGTAATCCTGGACATGGGTGAACATGAGGAGAACCAGCAAATCCGCGGTGTGTGACATCACTTTCGTCATGTGGTTACAAGTAAAACAACTGTTGCATTCACTGTTTCAACATGTATAACTGTGTGGCTGTTTTAAAAGTTCAGGTGTTGCTCAGTTAATGACTGTTACAATATTGCAAATAAAGTGTTCAGTACTAGACTGCATAAACATTCCACATCACGTGTGATGAAATTTAAAGACGAGAATGTCTAGGTTTAATTTCATAAGTGAAGTTTCACAGGGGATGGTTGAGGTTTTTCATGTTGCCCATTGGGGTTATAATTGCTACCATTTTTAGCTGAGACATATTTATGTTTAGTTTCTCTTTTGGAAATTCTTTAATTTGCAGGTTAAAAAGTAATACTTTTTGGCTGTTATTTTCCTCAAGCAGATGAGGTGCATGAGTTGCATTCCCATAGAGAATGTGCAGGTCTCAGAGCTGGTGCAGCCTAAGCAAGCAGGTTATTTGGTGACAAAAGCAATAGTTGGAAGCTGTCTCATTTAAGCTTCACATAGTACTATCATGCATAGTTTTGTTGCGATTTTGGATGTGTGATGTAGAACATAAACCCAAGTAACTAGCCTTGAATTGAACTTGCAGACTTGAAATAAGTTCTCCATAAAGTGTGAGGAGAGCCCTAGATATTCCTGGTCAGTGGGAGAGTCCAACCTTCTGACATTGTTTTCTGCAGCCAGAGAAGATCCAAAAGTAAAAGGAAGCTTCTGTATTTTTATTCCATTGCTTTCACTTCAATAAAACCTAGAGTTTCTCATCTGCCCCTAAAGTGTATGGCACAATTTTTTTCTTTAGAATAAGGGGAACAGGTGCCTACAGTTAAAGGAATGTTTCAGTTTCCCTTCAGTCATTCCTGGGTTTTTGTTTGTTTTCTGAGGAGGTCGAAGAAGGATGAGGTGATAGAGAAAAAAGCAACACCATTGTTTTTTTTTTCTTTAAAGAAATGATATATGTATATGTTTGTGTGTGTGTTTGTGTGTGTGTTCTGTGTATTATATTGTCATGATCCCAGTTCTCTCCTTTCCACCAAAGTTTGCAGTAATATTCTCTCCTGAAGGTGCATTCTGGCTCCTTTAATTAGTCAGTGTTATATTGTAGGAGACTGTCATGGAGAAAAGGACTCAGTTTACTTTTGCCATTTTCACAGGGGAACCTTTTAAAACAATCTTTTCAGCAGCAGACACCTTTAACCCTAATAATCTCAGGCCTTGATGAAAATACTATATTTTGTAGATTATGGTTAAAGGGAGAAAATTACTAGTTGCGTAAGATAAATATGAGCTCCATTTAACTTCTGCTATCTGGTTTAGCATTACATGATGTGTTGATCTTATGCTCTGCTTTTGTCCAAATAAGATGCAATAGTATCAATATCAATTAAGAAAGATGGACTGAATATGCTTTTTTGTGATGAAATCTGATGTACGATATTTATAGTGACATGTGCTTTTATTTTCTCATGAGAAACTAAATATTGTGTTGTACATTTGTTCTTAGCATATATTAAAGTTTTGAACCAAATGTGTTAAAGCTTATGCTTTGCCATGTAAATTTCCCAGAAGTTGTTGAGCTCAAATGTATCCTACATCCAGCTGTAGAAATTTGTCAGAAATTGTTTAAATTTTGTATATAGTCGTACTGTTTAATTTTAGCCACTGCGCTGAACAGTATTCGAGTTATCATACAATATGGCTTTACACAAGGAAATGTGTGGCTTCTGTTTTGTATTTTTTCAGTATAGAAGTTCCTGTGTCTTATTTAAATAAAGTTATTAGTAAAACTGGAATAGTTGATGTGTTTTTTGGCCAGACTGGGGTTGTTGTCACATTACCCCACGGAGAAGAAACTCAGCTCGGGGTAGACTGTATTTGGTGCCCATTAAGTTCCTGACCTGCATTTCTAGAGCTGTGGGGTGCCCAAGTGGATCAGATTTCTCCAACTTGGTTTTCTCTGGACATTTAATTTGCACACTTTCCATCACAAGGTAAGAAGGTAGAGGTCTAGAGTTCCCTGTCTTTGTACTGCTCCCAGCTATGAGCACCCTAAATAGAGAAAACATTGTTTCCCCATCTCATTATTTTATACCTAAGAATTTATGGAAATGAGTTTAAGTTCAGTGAAATCACCTGAAAGGAAGTTGCATATTTCTTGCAAAGAAAGTTGAAGCCATAAAATTTAATTTTTTAATCTTTTACTAGGTTCAGAGTAAGAGCGAGAAAAGCTTTACAAAACAAAGGAAGGTTGATGTTAGGCCTGTTACCCAAACAGGGCCATGGTAGCCATGAGTGGCGTTCAGTTTCAACTTCATTGAAAACAACTTTGAGAATTTACCGTCTGTGTGTTCATTTCCAAAGCATAGCTCATCAGAGATTGATAAGATTTGGCCTTTAAATTAAACTTAAAAATGACTACTTAGTAGCTGTGTTTTAGTTGAGAAAAGTGAAATGTAACTTTTAAAGGATACAATTTATCAGCTATCTACTTGAGGATAATAAGTAATTTAGGCAGAAAATTATCTACTTTGTATGATTTAGAAATTCCTCTGAAACTGAATGTGAAGGAAAGTAGAATCTCCCCCCACCTACTTTGAGCATATAAAAAAATTTAATATGAATGGTGCTGAGAAAAAAGTTAATGTTTTACAAAATTAAAGAACAAGGATGGGGAAAATTAGGCCTAATAACTTACATATTCTAACCTGATGTTAACGAAAGGATCACTTTAAGTATATTCACAAGCATTGCAAACCAAGTGGTTACCTTTACCCCCCTGCCTCCCATCCCACATTGAGATGCCACCAAGGTTCATCTCCCCTACATATTCCCTGCTGCTCCGTGGATGGATTCTGCCTTCCGTCCCCTCCTTGGTACTCACAGGTCTTGTATTGCCCCTGTACTTCACTCTTGGTGAACTCGGGGTCCTGTGGCATGGCAGGAGCCTTAAGAAGATGGGTCACAGCCGGGCGTGGTGGCGCACGCTTGTAATCCCAGTACTTAGGAGGCTGGAATAGGAGGATCCAGCCTCAGCTACTTAGTGAGACCCTCTGCAACTTAGACCCTGTTTCAAAATAAAGAACAAAAACTAGGGCTGGGGATGTAGCTCGGAGGTAGAATGCCCCTGGGTTCCACCCCCAGTACTGAAAAAAAAAGAAAAAAGATGGGTCACTTCATTTACACCTCAGTTCAAAATCTCAACACTACAGCCTGGCCCTACTGTTCCAGTTGTTAAAAGAGCACCTCCTCCTAAACTTCTTGCCTCATCTCAACCTTGGTGATTAAATAGAATGAACACATGCTGCCTTTTCCCTTGCACTATGCCAATTTTTTTTTTTTTTTTTTTTTTTTTTTGCGGTACCAGGGATTGAACACGGGTGTTCTACCTCCATGCTACACCCCCGGCCCTATTTTTTATACTTTATTTTGAGACCGGGTCTCACGGAAGTTGCGGAGGGCCTCACTAAGTAGAGAGAGAGAGAGAGAGAGAGCGTGCACGCGCATGTGCGAGCTGAGGCTGGCCCTGAACCCAGATCCTCCGGTCTCCGCCTCCCAAAGTACTGGGATTACAAGCGTGCGCCACCACGCCTGGCTGCCAATTCTCTTTACACTCCTGTTCTTCCTATTTCCCACAACAAGCATCACCTGTGTCCTGATGTTCTCTCCACCTACATCTCTCAGGTGTGCCTTTCTGTCTTGTTAGCTCACTAATAAGTTTCAAGCTGCAGAGACATGATGTGGTAGGCCAGATTGACATGCCATCTAGATGAATTTCTTTAAAATAAGATTGTTAGGAGACAAAATCACTGAGGATGCTAAGACTTCCAGTAGCCTCAGTAGCTAGAGACGACTATTGCCCATGCGCCAAAGCCAACCTGCGGCCTAGTTTTGCAAATAAAGTTCTGGAACAAACTCACTTGCTTATGTGTTGCCTATAGCTATTCTGTAGTACAACTACAGGGTTAAGTCATTGTCACAGTTTGGCCCACAGTGCCCCAAATGTTTACTATCTGGTTCTTCACAGATAAAAGGTCACTGACCTCTATCTACTATAGACTAAAGTGCAGAGAAGACTAGGTGTAAGTAGCTGGTATCTTATATGTGATTGTTTTGAGACTAGAGAATTTTAAGTGGTTTATACATTTTGATTCCTTTGGGGAACGTAAGGAGGAGAATTGAGCAGGGAGCCTCCTTTCCCCTAGACTGACTTGAACTCTGGGAAGTGGCTGGATCATTTTGGGTGGTGTCCTACAAATAGCTCTCAACTCACTACCACAAGCTACTTGGCATGTGGATGACAGTTCAAAGACAACGGACAGCGTCCTATTTTGAAGGACACCACTTGATTAAAGAATGTAAAAACAATCAGCCTGGTAGACTGAATTATCTGCCGAAGAATTGAACAGTGGTAGAAGCCCCTGTTTGGGTTTTTACTGAGTTATAAGCAGTGGCCAAAGACTGACAACACGGTCAGGTAGAAGGGCAGTGGGAACCTGGCCTACTAAAGAGACACCCATAGGGGGCACAGACCTATGGAAATTTGAGGTGTACATTTAAGTAGAATATGGTTTTGTTTTGTTTTGTTTTGTTTTGTTTTGTTGTTGTTGTTGTTTGCGGTACCGGGAATTGAACACAGGGGCGTTCTACCTCCGCGCTACACCCCCGGCCCTATTTTTTTATACTTTATTTTGAAACGGGGTCTCATGAAGTTGCGGAGGGCTTCACTAAGTAGAGAGAGACAGGGAGAGAGAGAGAGAGAGAGAGAGAGAGAGAGAGAGAGAGCTGAGGCTGGCCGCGAACCAGATCCTCCGGTCTCCACCTCCCAAAGTACTGGGATTACAAGCGTGCACCACTACGCCTGGCTTTAAGTAGGATATGTTAATGCCAAAAGAACTCCCAGGTTCTGAAGATAATGAATTAACAAGCAGATTTCCTTTTGTGTTTGATTAGTCGCCTGGGTTCATTAAATGAGTGGGCATGAGAGCTGCAGCAGTGCAGAGATGGGCTGAATCGACACATGTCCCTCTTGCACCCGTGGAGGCACAGATACCAAGGACCTTTCTGCCTGCCAGCAAAAGAGACCAAGACTGATGGTGGCTGTGGGCATCTTCCTTGGTGGGAAGCCCTCAACATAGTTGGCAAGCGAGACTGATGCTGATAGCCCTGGGGGGGCAGAAGGGGCTACAGATGGGCCCTGACAGGAATAAACACCCCTTCTGGATTGGGCTTTACTTAGCTAGTGGAAGACGAAAATGCTCAGAAGAACCGGCATAGAAGACACGGCGTGGGTTTAGACAGCCCACCAACATTTCTTAAGACCAAGGAACACCATATAGCCTGTGATGCCCAACAATAGGCAGAGAGATGTGCTCAGAGTAGCAGTTTGATAGAGAAGTAGAAGATTGATGGCCTAAATAAGCAGGGGACAAACAAAACAAAACAAAACACTTTTTCACCAGTGTGCTGACACTCAGCATGAGCAGTACCAAAGGCGTGTTCCCTGGAGGTGTCCCTGTTTTTCTGATGGATGTGGACAAGAGGGGGGTAGTGAAAGATGCTGGTATAACTATGATATATTTTTTCTTTCTTGCATCACTGGAAAAAAAAAATTCCCCTACTTGATACAAAGGCCACAGGACCAAAGCTACAGAAGTGTTATAAGTAGGGATAATTCCTTAGTAAGAAATTGTAAGTATGTTGTTGTTGGTGGTGGTGGTGGTGGTAGTGGTGTGGGGGGGTGGTTTTTGGTACTGGAGATGGAAGTCAGGGACATTCTAACTCCAAGCCACACCCCCAGCCCTTTTTATTTTTTATTTTGAAAACAGGGTCTCCATAGGTTGCTGAGAGTCTCGTTATGACATTGCTGAGGCTGGTCTTGAACCTGCAATCTTCCTGTCTCAGCCTCCCAAGTACTGGGATTACAGGCATGTGCCAACACACCTGGCTGTCAGCATGTTTTTAAATCTTATGCCAGCGTTCCTAAGGGCCTGGTGGGGATGGGTTGTGCCTTGGCTCCATCCAGCAAATTTGAGGTTAACAGTGAATGCAGCTATATTGCCTGGAGTTAAAAGTAAACAGCCCACTAGTTTTGCACCCCTGCAACTCTACCTGAACGGGAGTGGACTGGGAGGGAAGCACTTGCTAGACTAGTATTGCTGCCTGTAATCTAGACCAGCACAGTGGCTGAAACTGTTTTTCCCAAAGGTGAAAAAGTTTTGAGTGTTAATGGAAAGGAGGATGAGTAAATAGTAGTGGAGAGTAAAAGAATAAACAAATGGGCCATGACTTGGGAGTTATATTAACACCTCCAGAGAGGCTCGGCGCAAGGTATGACACCGTCTCTTACTTCTGTTCTCTCAGCTGTCTGAAAGGGTGGAGCTGCATGCCTGCTGCAGCTGCTGCTTTTAGAACCTGAGGAGGCCCGGTGAGCCTGCGAGCCCGAGTGGCCTCACCCTGGGAGACAGTCCATCAATACAATGATGGACTAGACTAACCATTAACGACCGAGTGGGATTTCTGCAGTGTGGCAGCATTTTTTGAATTGTGTAGTCCTTTGATGTAAGGAATCTGAGTTCAAACACCAAGGGATGACCTGTGGTATGACACATATTCTTTGGTTTTTAGCCATAGTTCCTGGCCCATAACTCTAAGACAGAGCATAGAAACTAGAATTTCTCTCCCAAGGTGGGTCATAGAAACTGTAGGAGCTGGCCATGAAGAAATTCTCTGACTTATGCTTTTCCAGTAGCAGGTTATAGGACCCTCCTTAAGAGGGGGCCCACCCTAGCCAGGCATGGTGGTGCATGCCTGTGATCCCAGTACATGGAAGGCTGAAATGGGAGGATTGCAGGTTCAGGCCAGCCTCAGAAACTCAGAGAGACCCTCAGCAACTTAGCAAGACCCCTTTTCAGAATAAAAAAGAAAAGAGGCTGGGGGTATAGCTTGGAGGTAGAATGCCCTTTGGTTGAATCCCCACTACCAAAAAAAAAAAAAGAAAGAAAGAAAAAAGAGGAGGTCTTCCCTAAACACTAGAAGAAGGAATGCCACACAGAGAGACCAGAAAGAATCTAAATAGACAGGCCTTGCTAGGTGTCCTTACTCAAAATATTAAAACCATGCCTCTGCAATGACATTCCCATCAAAACTCAAGGGCAAGGCGTGGAGAGCTTCCAAACAGCCGGATGTGGAGCTGTGGAGAGAGGCTGGAAGTGCCTCGTCCCCTCCCACTCTCTGCATCCTTTGCAAAATCCTTTATAGTAAACTGTAAATGTGTTTAAAAAGTTCCTTGATGCTCCTTCCTTGAAGAGTAGAGCTTAATTTTCCTTGCATGCCTGCGTGCGTGCGTGTGTGTGTGTCTGAGGATTGAACCCAGGGCATTCCACCTCTGAGCTACATCCCCTGCCCTATGTTTTTTTATTTTTATTTTTGAAGCAGGGTCTCCCTCGTTGCTGAGAGTCTTGCTAAGTTGCTGAGGCTGGCCTTGAACCTGCGATTCTCCTGTCTCGGCCTCCCAAGTACTGGGATTACATACTGGGCTAGACTTTCTTCTTATGAATAGAATATGACAGATCTCACTTCTGAGATGAAGCTACAAAAAGACTGGCTTTGTCTTCAGAGTGCTTGCCTTCTGGATCTTTTGCTATGGGCGAAGCTCTATCATGAGCAGACTTAGGAAGTCAGCAGAGAGACCCAGTGGTGAGTAGTGGTGGCCTCTGACCACCAATTTTCCAGGCACTGAGACCAAGAACCATGTGGAAACAGGTGCTGCAGCCCCAGGTAAGCCCCAGGTGACTGCAATCCCAGAGCACCTTGCACCAGAGCCACCAGCTGAATTGCTCCTGGTTCCCAACCCCTGGAAACTGTGTAAGATAATACATGTTTATTGTTTTAAGGTGCTAAATTTGGGGAAAATTTGTTACTTGGGGCTAGAGAACTGCACCTGCCACCCCCCCCACACACACACACGTACACCCGTTATTACCATTAACACTACCTAGTCTTACTATATAATTCTGTCCTGTGTCCAGAGCATGAGGTGTGCTTTTTTTAGAATGGATACTTTGGAAAGAAGCCCTTTTGGATTAGGCCCAAGATAAAACTTTCTCATACACAATTTTGTGATTTGAACAGCTCACATGCTATTAACTCCCTATTGTGTATGCCTACAAGTTAACTTCTCTAACACTAAATCACCTAAGAGAATCCAGCGGTGGAAGGAGGGTGTTGTTTCCTGCAGGAAAGGATGCAAGAAAGGGTGAGATTGGTGGGCAGTTTGTAAAGCTGAAAAGGCAGAATTTCTCCAGAAGTGAGAAATATTTCTACCTTGAAAATCTTCATTTTTCCCCCTTTAGTTAACAGGAGGCTTGCGACCTACTGGCTCAAAAGTAGCCTATCCCACCCCAATGGCATTTGAGTCCCTCCAAGAGGAGAGAAAAAAAAACTTTTTTTCAAAGGTTCCAGATCAATTTGGTGATGGTCTCTCGTTCGTAACAGCCATTTTCTTAGCAGTAAGAATCTGAACAATTAGATCATTTTTCCTCCAGCAGATCTTTTGATAACAAGGCCTGGCTTCCCTTTCACACTACAAATTCTTCTCGAGCCTTGGCATCTGGTTTAAGCATGACTTCGCTGGCATTCCTTTAGCCAGAATTGGGTATGGCCCTGCAGGCAATGGATGTTATTTCAAACCACTGTCTGGAAGCAAGGTGGATAAGAGATGGATGTAGCACTCCGAGTGGACCTGCCAAAGGGGGGGACAAGGGTTCCTGCTGGAAAAGCAAACCTTTTCTTAGGGTTTCTATTCCACTTTGTGAAGGAAAAGGGTTACACTCCAGGGACAGAAGTTAACAAAGGGCGAGGCTCATGGGCTGCCATACACAGCCTGCCATTTTTCATGAGGACTGGAATCGAGGCAGACGGGGTAATCTTATCTGACTCTCCATTCATCTGCCTGTTTGATTACAAACACCTGGTGTGGTCTCTCCTGCTTCCCTTCCCTGCGACCACCCTGGAGCAAGCCCTGGGAGCTCTGTATGAAGAAGCTATTATTCCTATTCAAATCCCTAACCCTTTGCTCCTGATTGCGCCCCTAAATCTATGGCCAGTTCAGCAGGTCAGGTGGGAAGACAGGAGGGAGGGGAGGTAGGCGAAGGTGCCTAGAGATAGCTCCACCTGGGGGCTTGGCTCTGGTGGGTAGGGAAAGAGGGTATTAAAGTGGGATTTCACAATATTCATATGCCCTATTGTAATATTTGATTTTTTCTTACAACAAGCATGTATATTCCTTTTGTAAGTTTTGATAAAAGGCAGGGAAGCACCATGCCCTTCATTTTTCAGGATTGTCCTCTTTCCTCTGCCTGCACCATCTTCTCACCATCCATCTCTCATCCAGTTTGCAGCAGCAGGTGGATGTGACGTAGCCGATTGCTTTACGTATTTCTAACATAAAGGCGAGATGAAAAGGGAAGTGATTGACGTGAAAGTAAATGTTTAACCTCATTAGTCCTCAAGGCAATGCAAGCGAGAGCAACAGGTTGTTGCCTTTAAACCAGAAAAGAATAAAAAATAAACTAAGAGGAGAAAATTCAGGGCTGAGGGAGGCCAGGGGTATGGTCACTGTTGATGTTGTTTTTGCAGTACTGGGGATTGAATCCAGGGGCATTCTACCTCTGAGCTACACCCCTAGCCCTATTTTTATTCTTTATTTTTGGGGGGGCTGGACCATTAGTTTTTGCTGTTATTGATTGATTGATTGATGGATGGATCGATTGCTGCATTATAATCATACACCTTGCTGGGCGTGGTGGTGCATGCTTATAATCTCAGTACTTGGGAGGCGGATACTGGAGGATCCGGGTTCATGGCCAGCCTCAACGACTTAGTGAGGCCCTCCACAACTTCGTGAGACCCGGTTTCAAAATAAAGTATAAAAAATAGGGCCGGGGCTGTAGCTCGGAGGTAGAACGCCCCTGGGTTCAATCCCCGGTACCACAAAAAAATAAAGAAATAAAATAAATAATCATACATCTTGATGGGTTTCAGGGTGGTAGAAGTATACATGCACACATCAGTCAATTAGCCCTCCCCCATTTCCCCCATTCCCTCCCCCTTCCCTCCTTCTCATGCTCAGCATAGTAGTTGATTTTGATAAATTTGTGTATGTACATCCTGTGCATTAGGGTGTTTCCCTCTTCCCCCTCCCATTTCCCTCAATTAGGTCGCCTTCTTTACTCATCTGAAGTTTTCTCCATCTTTGTCTTGAGTCCCTCCTACACCCTATTCTCCCTAGATTCCGCCTATTAGGGAGACTTTTCACTTTTTGTGACTGACTAATCTCACTAAGCATAATGTTCTCTAATTCCATCCATTTCCCTGCAAATGACATAATTTTGTTCTTAATGGCTGCATAAAATTCCATTGTGTACATATCCCATAGTTTTGTGATCCATTTATCTGTTGATGGACATCTTGGCTGGTTCCATAGTTTGGAAATTGTGAATTGTGCAGCTGTATACATAGATAAGCATGCATTAGTCTGGTAATTTGGTTTCCATTCTTTTGGGTAGATACCAAGAAGTGGTATTGCTGAGTCATATGGTAGGTTCATTCCCAGTCTTCTGAGGAGCCTCCACACTGTTTTCCAAAGTGGTTGCACTAATTTGCAATCCCACCAACAGTGTATTAGGGTTCCTACTTCTCCATATCCTCGCCAGCATTTGTTGTTGTTTTTGTTTTTAATGATTGCCATTCTAATTGGGGTTAGGTGAAATCTCAGGGTAGTTTTGATTTGCATCTCTCTGATTGCTAATGATGTTGAACATTTTTTCATACATTTATTGGCCATTTGTATTTCTTCTTTTGTGAAATGTCTATTTAGTTCACTTTCCCATTTTTTGAGTGGGTTGTTTGTATTTTTAGCAGTGAGTTTCTTGAGTTCTCTGTATATTCTAGATATTAGTCCTCTATCAGAGGAGTAGCTGGCAAAAATCTTCCCCCATTCTGTCTGTTGAGGTTCTTGATAGTTTTCTTTGCTGCGCAGAAGCTCTTCAGTTTAATGTAACCCCATGTGTTGATCCTGTTTTTAACTTCTTGTGCCTTTGGGGTTTTGTTTGAGGAAGTTTTTGCCTGTGCCTATGTGTTGAAGAGTTGGACCTATGCCCTCTTCAAGTAGCTGCAAGGTCTCTAGTCTAATTTCCAGGTCTTTGATCCATCTTGAATTGACTCTTGTGCAGGGTGAGAAAGGGGGGTTTATTTCCATTCTTCTGCATGTGGTTAACCAGTTTTGCCAACACCATTTGTTGAAGAAGCTATCTTTTTTCCAGTGTATGTTTTTGGCTCCTTTGTCAAAAATCAATTGGCTGTAAGTGTGTGGATTTGTTTCTGAGTCTTCTATTTTGCTCCCTTGGTCTATGTGTCTGCTTTTGTGCCAATACCATGCTGTTTTTATTACTATGGCTCTGTAGTATAGTTTGAAGTCAGGTATTGTGATGCCTCCTGCATGGTTCTTGTTGCTGAGAACTACTTTGATTATTCTGTATTTTGAAACAGGGTCTCACTAAGTTGCGAAGGGCCTCACTAAGTAGCTGAGGCTGGCCGCGAACCTGTGATCCTCCTGTCTCAGCCTCCCCAGTACTGGGATTACAAGCGTGCGCCACCACGCCCAGCTCTCTGTTTTGGTTTGGATCTCAACCAGCTCCCAAAGGCTCATGTACCAGCCTGTGGCATTACTGGGAGATGGCAGAATCTTTAAAAAGTAAGACTTGGTGGAAAGAAATTAGGTCCTAGTGGGTATGCCCTCAAAGGAATAGCAGGACACCTGCCCCTTCCTGTGTCTCTTTTTGCTTCCTTCTGTCATGAGGTGAACAGGTTTCCTCTGCCACGCACTCCCCACCATGCTGTACTGTGCTGCCACAGGCCCAAAGCAACAGGGCCAGGCGACAATGAATGAAGCTCTGAAACCATAAGCCCAAATAAATCTTCCCTTCTTATAAGTTGTTTATCACAGGCATTCTGTCACAGCAACAGAAAACTGACTAACACAGTTACTTGTGTCCTTCTGCAAGAAGACTAAACTGGCAGCATTTAACACCACTGTGGCAAAATGCAGGTCACAAGCCTGTGTGATCCCTTTGTTTTCTAAAAATATGTATGTGAGTAAAAAGACATGAAGAAGGTACAAAAACAATTAATGGCGACTATGTCTGGGTGGATAATTCTTAAGCATTCGCTTTTCTGTTTTTCTAAGTTTTGTCTATTCGTACCTGTTAACCTTCTGATTTGGGAAACGGTACCTGATCATTTCTAAATATCAAGGGAGGAGAAAAGTAGGGGAAAGGGAAGAAAATGGCAACCAATGATTCAGTTTTAATGGAAATGAACACCAGGTCTCTTAAACTCAATGCGGCTGGAGAGAACACTTGGTAGCATGAACTTTGGCTTGGTGGGATAATCCACACACGACATTCAGCTTCAGTCTTTATTCCTTTTCCCAGAAAAAAAAAAAACCAGCCTTCATATCATCATACTCTAAGGTAAATAGGATTACATTATTTAAGCCTGAAAAGAGGTTGAAGGTGTTGTGGGGAATCAGAGGACAGAACGCGTCCTGGAGTGTGGCCCACATTGACAGCCTTCCGCTCAGCTGAGATGGCTTTAGGCAGCAGACACCAGGGAGCCCAGAAATCTGTCCTTAGCTTCTCAAACTGCCTCATCTTGAAAATGGAAAAGAGCCCCCCACCCCACCAAGCAAACGTAGATACCTGGACATGGCCAAGAGAGGGCTCTTAGATGTGATTCATATTTCTGTATGAACACTTCTTTAAAGGGAGGGTTGTACACAGATGCCTGGAGTGGGTACATGCACGGTGAACGCTGACGCTTTGGTCATGGAGGTTCTTACTCTGGAATTTGTATCAGAGACAATTGGGGATAAGAGCACTGTACAGGCAGCGGTGGGTGCCTTGGCCAGGAATCATCAGTGGACAAGATCTCTGGATGGTCTTATTAATCTTTGAATCTGTAGCTGGCATAAGCCAGCCAGCCAGACAACAAGATGGGGATTCAGATGTTTGCTTATTTCTCTTCTTGGCAACTTCCTTCCCCTTATTCACTGCACGAGGTCTATGCAGTATGCCATCTGTGATTTGGGTCAGTGGGCAGGTCACACCTGGCAGAACCATGTCCCTCCCACATTTGAGAACCTGGTAGCAGGGTAGCACAGGGAAAATAGACCAGATAGTGGCATCAGATGAGGTGAGGGATGGCCCTGTTAGCCTGGGAATCTTAATTTATATTTAGAGATAATAATTCTGTCTTACTTGGCTTGGCTGCCATAACAAAATATCACAGACTGGGTGACTTAAACAACAGAAATGTATGTCTCACTCCAGAGGCTGAAACTCCTAGATCAAGGTCTGGCAGGGGTTTGCTTCTGGTAAAGCCTCTTTCTCCTTCCTTCCTTTCTCTCTTTCTTCTTTCTCTCCCTTTCTTTGTTGCTAAGGGACCTAAGTTGCTGAGGCTGTTCTCCAACTTGTGATCCTCCTGTCTCAGCCTCCCAAGTACTGGGATTACAGGAGTGCACCCCTACTCCCAGCTTGGTGAGGGCTCTCTTTGTTTTGCAGGGGGCCACTTTGTCTTCACACGGCTTCTTCTCTGAGCGAGCAAACTCTCTGGTGTCTCTTCTTATATGGATCAGCCTCCCTTCTTTATGACCTCATTTTCCCTTAATTACCTCCCAAAGGCCCTATTTCCACATACTGTGACACTGGGGATTAGGGCTTCAACATATAAATTTTGAGGGGTATACAATTTAGTCCATAGAAAATACCCACTTCCATTAGGGAAATGCAAACTTAAATTACTCCACACTCACTAGAATGGCCATAATTAAAAAGTCAGATAATTACAAGTGTTGGAGAGGAGGCAAAGAAATACAAACCCTCATTCGTTGCTAGTGGGACTGTAAAATAATTTGCCAACTGGGACAGCAGCCTGGCAGTTCCTCAAGAGGTTGCCACATGACCCAGCAATTTCACTCCTAAGTATATACTCAAGAAAATTAAAAAAATGTATCTACACAAAAGCTTGTGGACAAATGTTCATAACAGCAATATACACAATAACACCAAAGTAGAAACAATCCAAATATCCAGCAATTGATAAATGCATAAATAAAATTTGTCAAATCCATACAATTGAGTATTATTCAGCAATAAGAAGGAATGAAATGCTGATACATACTTCATCGATGAGCCTCAAAAACATGCCAGTCAGCCAGGCATAGTAGCACACACCTGTAATCCTAGTGCTTGGGGGGCCAAGACAGGAGGATCACAGGTTTGTGTCCAGCCTCAGCAACTTAGTGATGCCCTCCACAAATTAATGAATAAATAAAATAGGGCTGGGGTTTTAGCTCAGAGGCAGAATGCCTGTGTGCCCCTGGGTTCAATCCCCAGTAACACACACACACACACACACACACACACACACACACACACGCCAGTCACAAAAGACCACATTCTGTATAATACTATTGATAGGAAATATTCATAGTAGGAAAACTCTTACAGACAGAAATAAAGGAGGCTAATGGTTTCCTGAGTCTGAGGCAGGGGAGAAAAGGAAGTCAATTCTAAGGGGTTCAGAGTTTCTTTAGGGTGTAACAAAAACTGTTCTGGAATTGGATAATAGTGATGGCTGCATGGCCTTGTGAATATACTAAAAACAATGCTGAACCAAACACTTAAAGGGATGAATTTTGTGGCAGGTGAAGTATATATTACAATTTTAAGAAATCCACACATATAACCAACCATACGCCAGAGGGTAGTTTTGATGATGAAATGGGCTTATGTGCAGAGAGCACAGTGCCTGGCATAGAGTAACCACCTGTGAACAATAACTATTCTATTTCCTGTAGTCTGTGCAGGGTTGGAAAGAGTTAGGGGATAAATACATCAACATGGCTAACAGCTCAAGGGCATTCACTCAACAGATGTGTGGAAACGTCCTCCTCTACTGTCCCCGGTATGCTGTTTGCACCTTTCCTTGATTTCAGTTGGTGGGGCAGCCAGGAGAGTCAATAAAAGGGCACCTGGCAAAGTATCTCTAGAAGGAAGCTCCAGAGAGTCAGTATATAATCCAGCCTGCTCTGATGAGGAGCTTCTGGAACACATGGCATCCTCACTCTCAAGCAGAGCGGGCCCCACCGCCCTGGCTGCCCATGGAAGAGATCGGAGTGGACGCACATGATTGTCAGGCAGAACTTCTCCATCCTCCTCCCTGAGACCCTGAGTGTCTGGCTCACCTCACCTCACCAGGAAAACTAGGCCAAGAGCCCAGAACACTTGAGTTTCAGCCTGGACCCACTCCCCTGTCTTTTCAAGGTGATTTCTCTTTAACCACAGACCTGGTTTAAAGGACAGAACAACGAGCCTGCTTGGCTCTGGGCTTCTCACCACGGGCTCACCATTTAAGCCCGAGGTGGAGAAGCAAGGGCTCCCCTCAGGCTGGTTCTGAGGGCAGGTGACAGATGGGTGGTAAACCGCAGGAGGCTGGAGCTGAGGCTCATGCGCGGTCAGGATTTGCCGTCTCCCTGCTAGCTTCTTCCTTTCCAGCTGGAGCCGAAGTCACAGCTCACCCGGGATGGCAGCTCCCATTGGCAGGATAAAAATACACCTCGGTTTGACTGCTGAGGCCCACGCATGGCCATCTCAGCCTTTCAGGGCCGGGAGGGAGGAAAGAGTACAGAAGGCAGGGGCTTCCCTACTGGGAACGGGGACATGAATGTTTCTGACTTTCATTGTTCATCGACCCCTTTAAGAATTTATGGAAACTCTAGACCATTTCCTCAGGCTAAAATCTCACATGGGTGCATTTCTACAGAAACTTACCTGTGATCTCACAGGATGTGCAAACTCGTGAAGCTAAGAGGGTCATAAATCCCTAGATCAGAACAGGGCAGAAAGAATGATAACTGAGCCATCAGAAATAGAGATGAACTGTTGGAAGAGAATGGAAGTAGGGTTCTGATTTGTCGGTGCCGTCAATCCTGAGAATGCCTTCTGTCGGTGCTGAGGAGGAGAGAAACAGTGGAGGATGCCAGAAATGAGGAATAGACCGTTGGGGTACCAGAGTTCAGGGACAGGTAGGCCAGCAGGAGACCCTTCAGACCAAAATCAATAAGAGGACTCCCTGCAAAGTAGCTGAAGGAAGCTCCAGAGTCGATCTTCAGCCTGTTCCTCTGAGGGGCTTCTAAAGTTAATGGCACCCTCACTGGTGAGCAGAGGGAGCCTGGGTGTAGGCCCCTCCCTGGTTTCAGAAGTTTCCTGAGCACTTCCAATCAGCTCTCTATGAGGGTGAGTCACAAAGAAGTTGCCCACCTTACTACTGGGGCCAGTGGTTATCCAACACTGAGACTGTGCTCAGGGGGCCTGCCCCATCAAGAGAGGAAGGGCATCCCAGTCGGCCTGGGCAGTCTACTGAAATACTCAAGAGTGTCAGCCAGGGGCAAAAAGGAAGAGACTGGCACAGAGCCTGAGGGGCTCCGGACTTTGCTTTAATCATGTTCTCAAGGAGAATGAACACGGATTTGATGAGGACTACGGCCAAGGGTTTGAGAACTGTGGAGTAAGCACCGGGGCCTGTTGAAGATAGCAGGGCCCGGAGGTCAGCTTGCTACCTGTGACCAGAGGGCAGAGCAGAGGTGTTTATTTTGTATTAAGGTCAAAGATCCTATTTTCAGAGGAGAGTGCAAAGAAGTGCAACTGATTAAAGAGACTGAGGCAGGCAGCAGGAGTTGAATGGTACTCTGTCCTGTAGTGACTCAGCAACTCAGCTGGATTCCATGGTCCAGCCTCTGCCAGCCGCCTCACCGCCCCACCCCCACTGACATCTTTTCTGCACCTCTGGGCTCTGCTGGATCATATGCTGCAATTGCTCAAGGCTTGATAGTGACAACGTATTGCTACTCTTACTTTTGGCTCTTGCTTTTTACAATTGACAGATTATTTCATATCACCCACTCAAAATCAAAGGAGGGAAAAATATGATAAACTCGGACTGTTCTCTGTGTGAAAAGTCATTCTGCCAAGTCTACCGCACTGGTTTCCTGAACTCGTCAGCTGAGGCCAGGAGGTCTTGTGGCTCGGCATGACTTACTAGCCTACGATGGTGTCTTTCCTGGCAGAAAAAGAGCCAGAAATGCTTAAAAGTGGGGACATGGGTGTGGCAGGCATCTCAAAGTTTGGTCTGTAACAGTACATTCTCATGGAAGTTTTCCATTCTCCCATGAGAAAAATAGAACTGTCAGTATTACAAGACCTTTGTATACTAAAACCCAAACAAACACAAACTCCTCTAAGTCATACACACAAACACATATATATATATTTTTTTCTTCATATTACATTGACCTCACAGTTGCCAGGTTTTGAAAATTAACTTCAAAGACCAAGAGCCTTGTTAAGAGACAGTAGCACTCTTGCCATATTCCATTTGCCCTGTCCCATTTCCTAGTCCCTTGCAGGTAGGCAGGGCCACGTGGCCATTTCTGGGTATTGGAGGGAAGGTGTTGTGCCATTCCTTGGATGGAGCCTAGAGCAGCCAACGTGTGGCCTACAGCTCTGCCTTTCCTTGCTGCAGTGACTGAGCAGCTCACTGGTTTCCTATGATCAAATTGTCACTGAAGTGCAAGCTGGCCTGGCCTGACTTATGCACAGATGGATGCTTGTAGACACCCCACGAGTAGCACTACGTTGCTTGCAGCAGGAGGCACATGAATCGACATCCCAAACTACTCCCCAGGCTGAGACTCTGCTGCAGGGCCTGCCTCAGGGGCTCTCCTTCCCCCATAATTGCTGACATCTCTTTATGGAAGATCCAGAATCCAATTTCTTTTGTTCTTTCTTTTTTTTTTGTCAGAGTCTTGCTTACTTATTGAGGCACAATTTGCAATCACCCTTTTTAGCATATAGCTTTATGGATTTTGACAAATACACATAATCGTGTTTGCCCCAACATAATTTACAGGAGAGTTCCATGACCCTCAAGTTCTCGTGTGCTCCTTGGAGTCAGCTCCTCTCCAACCTCAGCCCCTGGGAAGCACTGCTATGATATCTGTCCTTATAGGTTTGCCTTTTCTATAATGTCATGCGAAGCCCAGTGTAGTGGCATACCTATAATCTCAGCAACTTGGGAGGCTGAGGCAGGAGGATCACAAGTTCCAGGCCAGCCTGAGCAACTTAGCGAAACCCTGTTTCAAAATAAATAAAAAAACCACATAAAAATGGCTGGGGATATAGCTCAGTGATAGAGCATCCCTGGGTTCAATCCCCACTACACCCCCTCCCCCACACACACACTCATGAACACACGCAAAAGTCATACAAATGGGACCACACAGTGTAAAGCCTTTGGGAAAAAGGACAACTTTTTACTTTGGAATACTTTCAGATCTACAGAAAAGTTCCACAGATAGTACAAAGTTCCCATACACCCTTTACCCAGCTTCTCCTCTTATTAACATCTTACATAGCTATAGGATAGTTGTCAAAATTATGAAATCAATGTTGATATAGCATTATTTTTATTATTTTGGTATGGGGATTGAACCCAGGGGCATTTTACCTCCAACGTACACCCCTAGCCCTTTTTAATTTTTGTTTTGAAACAGGATCTCATTAGGTTGCTGAGAGTCTCACTAAATTACTGAGGCTAGACTCAAACCTGCGGTTCTCCTGTCTCAGCCTCCCAAGTACTGGGATTACAGGTGTATGCCAAGACACCCATCTGGTATAGTACTATTTTTAAAAATCTGTACATTATTTTTTATTAGTTCATTTTAATGTTACAGAGTAATGTTTATTTGGATGCCACCAGTTTTCCCAAAATGTTCTTTTTCTGCTCCAGGATTGGTCATCATGACTTCTTAGTTTCCTCCCATCTTTGGTAGCTGCTCAGCCTTTACTTCTTTTTCATGATGTTGGTACCTTTGAAAGGAAGGCCCTGGTCAGGTATTTTGTAGAATGCGTCTCAATTTGAATTTGTTTGATGCTCTTTTTTCTATACTGGGTGATGAGTTTGGGAGAAGAACGCCACAGAGGTGAAGAGCCCTTCCCATTGCATCCTATCAGGAGCTACATGATATTGACATAAATTTGCATGTTCTTTTGTGTATCAATAGCTTGTTCATGTTCCCTGCCAAATAATACTTCATAGCATGCATTTACATCAGGGTTGCTTATTATAATTATTATTATTATTATTATTTCATCAGTTGAAGAACATTTGGATTGTTTTCAGTTTTTGGAGATCATGAAGAAAGCTGTCATACACTCACATACAGGTTTCTGTGACAATATAATTTTTTTCTCTGCAGGGTAAGCACCTTGATGTGGGATTTCTAGTTGCATAAAGGATGCGTTTAGCTTTCTGTGAAACTACCAAACTGTTTCCAAAGTGGCTATTTCATTTTGTTGCATCCCCATCAACAATGTAGGAGAGTTCTGGTTCTCTGCATCCTAATTTCTTTTGGTCAGGGTTCTGGTTACTGATGCATTTTAAAATACCTTTACGATCAGCGAGTTTTGCAGAGTGTCCCTTTTGTCCAGCTGAGAACCTGCTTCACTTCTAGTCTCTGTGCATCTTGTCCAGCTTTATGGGAAACTCAGTGGAGATTCCTTAGACTCTCTAGTCTCATCCTCTCCCCACTCTGTTCCCATGATATTTAGGAAAGAGTTAATAAGTGATGGGGGGAGAAAACAGGGCTTGGAGAGTGTGGCGCAAGGTCATGGAGAGAGGGAGCAGCCCCTGCCCTTACTTCAGTAACACCTCACCAAGTGAGCGAGCCTGGGTGACACTCGTGGCCATACTTTTGTGCTCCTGTGTTCAAGTCCAGTGCTCGCGTCTTGGGGGCACTTAATCCTTGTAAGAACTCCACGAGGCCAGGAGTGTGACTGTCCCTATTTTGTGAGTGAGAACATTAGAGCTCAGGTAAAGCCTTGGTTCAACCACAGATTTGTCTAGCTCTCCTGGATTCTACCTCAAAAGGTGAATGTAATATCTGACTTCTGAAAAGAAAAATAAGAAAAGGGCTATGAAAGGAGAAAGGAGAGTCGGGATCTTAAAGGAACTTTACCTGTCTTTGAATTGTTCCTGCAGCTCTCAACTTCTTGCAAGCTCTTGGACATGAAAGGAGCCTTGGTCCTGGAGTTGGGCATTGTGGGTTCCTAGTCCTGGTTTTCCATTGCTTTGAGTTTACTTTTTGATGACCCTTTGGACCCTCACCTTCCACATCTGGGTATAACTGTGTTAGATGCAAAAGGCTCTGTGACCCCTTTTGGAATGCCTTGAAGTCCTCCGCAGGTCACTGAGAGCTCTAAGCTTCCAGCACAAGTGACCTCTGAAAGGGGCCCTGCTGTGGTAGGTGGTGTGGAGGTTCCAGAAAACATTCCAGTTCTTTAACCACCCCATTCCCATTCACACCTCTCCGGGAAGACTGGACAAGTGTTTCTTCAAAGTCATTTCTAGAGTGGATCTCTATCATATTTTTCCGCCCAGCACCCACTTCTTCTCCCTCAACCTACAAGGTCCCAGTTTTACCTGGAGGAACTGTCCTTTCTCTATTCTCAGTCCTTGATGGGCTCCAGGGACAGGCATGTGAAAAGCTGGGTAAACAGCATATTTCCTATATCACCCCGCCTCACCCCTTAATCCCACCATTGAAGAGTGGACCCAGGACCCAAAGCAGGCTCAATCCCAAGACTGACTGGAGAGGCTGGCGGCCATTTTGCCTCTTTGTGAGAAGAGTCTGTTGGAATGAAGAAACGGAGACCATCAGAGCTGAGAGCTAAAGAGGGGCAGTTGTGGAAGGTATCAACTGTGCCCTAGATCCAGCTGTGCCTGGAGCCTTCACCTAGACTTAAGTTACCTGAGCAGGCAAGTCCACCTCCACAGTTCTGGTGTTGTTTAAGTCAGTTTGAGTTAGGTTGTGTTTCAGTAATGATGTGCTCTTTGAATTTTGTTTTTCTCATCCATACATGCCCCTCTCTCAGAATCCGATATCCTAGTCACTTTTACTAAAAAGGAAAAACAAAAGATAGAAAGGGGGGGGGGAACCAGTCAGGCACAGTGGCTCATGCCTGTAATCCCAGCTACTCAGGAGAATGGAAAGTTTGAGGCCAGCGCTGGGCAATTTAGTGAGACCCTGTCTCAGAATAAAAAAATTTTAAAGGGCTAAGGGTGTAGCTTAGAGATAGAGTGCTCCTGGGTTCAATCCCCAATACTACAACAGACAAACCAATCAACCAACCAACCAACCAACCAACCAACCAATACATACACATTAAAAGCCCCATGGAAGACCAAGTCTGAGGCAGTACTGGTTGCTTCCACTCCCTGCCCCACACCCATCGTAAACATTGCTCATTTATAAGAATCCTTCTGAATGCAGAATTCTTGGCAGGCCCTGTAGATCATTTGGAGTTGTCTTCGAGCTGAAGTCTATTTTCCAACAAGAGACCTGCGTCGCTGCACGGTGCATGTGCTAGTCATGGCCTGTCTGGAGGCCACTGGTTGATCACAAGCCAGGTGCAACTTAGATGCATTGGCAAAAACAAATAGTATTAATAAGTAGCTCTGATCCATTGCCAGAGACGGCCCCTGGGTCTTTGCAGCAGTCTGAGATACGGTATGCCCAGCTAGCTGGCTCCAGGAGCTGCAGGTTGGGCAGAAGGCAAGAGGCCTGGCAGGTGCCGGCCTTACCCAGATGGCCAGGCAGCCGCACATGGCACCTTCCGTGTTCAGCCCGGCCCCATGCCATTTGTAAAAACCTGCTTAAAGCACCGTGGGTGGGCCTGCCTGCTGGTCCAATGGCCATGCAGGGCTCCCAGGGCTGCCAGCTTCAAGCAGATCATGTTTCCTCAAGGCACCAACCTCCGACAGAAAGTGCTGGTTCTTCCAGAGTTGGTGCACTTCGAATTCTGAAGCTGACGGATGCTGTTCTCACTCTCCCAGAACTCAAAATCAACTTGACATTTCTAAAATTACATTTTGAACGGAATGAATCTATAGAGTGCACCAAGAGCCCATGCCAGCTGGGAGGAGAAAGGAGGAAACAGAATTGTTTCTGGCTCCCTCCCTTAAATGTGTATATTCTTTAGCTGTTGGCTGGGGGTGGGGGTGGGGGGAGACATGCAGACCACTGAAAATGGCAGGAAGATGCTCCGGGCACAGAACAGGCGCTCTGCGCTTCCTTCCCAGGGGGTTCCAGGACCTCCAGGGGTTCAGACTGGCCTCACAACATGGGATGAAAATGAGGAACGAGCGAGATTGTGTGCAAAGTGGTGACACCTTTGTCTTCTTCTTGCCAGCGACAGGCAGCTGGGGAGGGGCCCCAGGAGGGTCCCAGAGGAAGCCCCTGGCGGCTGGGCACAGGCTGTGGCCAAGAGCCGGGCAGCAGCTGCTTCCCCTTAAACTGGAGAGGTGGTCGAGGGGCTTTGTGTGAGCCCCGATCAAAACACGCCTATCAAAAGGGATCAAGAGGCTGGCCAAGTGCACTGCAGATGGGAAAGGGAACAGAATCCTTTTCTTTTCCTGTTTAAAGAAAAAAAATGTAAAGAAAATTGAGAGAGAAAATGCCTCTCTGGGCGGTTCTTGTAGCAAAGCCTGTCCAACAACCACAAGGCTCTCCCCTCCATCCATAGATCAGTGTGAAAATGCAGCCTGTTAGTGTTTAAAGTAATCCATTCAAAATAGAAGAACACACCTCCTCCCCTCCCACCACCTGGACCGGGCTGGCCAGGCGCTCCAGCTTCAGCTCCTCACCGTCGCTGCTGGGGGTGTGCACGGCTGCAAACAAATGTGACCCAGGATGGAACTAGGACCCTTAGTCTGCATTCCACACTGGGCAGCTCGATTTGGCAATCATTAATCTGTTGCTTCCAAGGTGACTTCAGGGTGCTGATTGCTGGGGAGACAGAGACTTGGGGAAACAGGGACCCTGTTCTCTGGGATGCAGCTCCTTGTGGTAGAGGCAGATGCCTAAAGCACATATTTTATCAAGTCAGGCAATGCTATCCTGATGTGAACGGACAGGATGGGCTGAAGGGAGGTCAGGGACTGATGAGTTTCAGGGAGAGGAGGGGGGTTCTTCATAGAAGATTTGGGGGCTGCATGTGGAGAGGGCTCATGGTGGAGGGGTCTCTGAGCAGGCCCTTGTTGGGTGGGTGGGGTTGTGATGGTGTCCCAGGTGGGGTCACCATCACAAAATGAATGGACTTAAGGATGGGGGGTTTGGGGCACAGTAAGTACTCCTGTGTGTGTGCATAAGAAGGGGCATGAGGTAAGGTCTTGGTTCTGTATCTTGATTTCCTCAAAGTCCATGAGAGCCAGGCTGAGAAATCTGCTAAGTGAGATTCTAACAAATGAGACTCCCTGAGAGCCTATGCTGGGCAGGGAAGCTGGCAGAGCTATAGGAGCTACATCACCTGCTGGGTCCCCAGCCCATCTCGCCTGCGGGGTCCTTTCCTACACTAGGAGAGCACCTTCAACAGTCCCTGCCTCCCGTCCCTCAGGGAGTTTGCAGAGGACAGAGGTAATTACTGTGGTCAGGCCTTTCCTGTCCTGTGTTTCTAGAGGTGGCCCCACCCCAGGAAACCCATTCAGAGCTGGAGGCTGAAGCTACAGAAGCCCAGGAGAGACCTCCTGGCCTAGCTGAGCATGGAGAACCACTTCCTGGCTTCTCATGGATTATACCCCCACTCAGGGCCTTAAGAGCACTGAGAAGATATGCATGGGCTTCTCTCTGTCAGTGACCTTCTCATTGAGCAGGTCACCTGTGACATGGGAGGGGAGCCAGCTCTGGGGTCTGTAACACTGGTAGAGTACCTGAGCCATGTGTGTGCACAAATACAAAACTGTTGCTCCCAGCCCTTCCTGAACCCCCAAGTCCTCCACACCCCACCTTATTTGGGAGATGCATGGGGTCAAGTCAGTAGCTTCAAGGCTGCAGGAAGGATCTGTTCCTCCTCCTCTGTCCCACTCCAACCCCCACACCCATGGCTCCTCCCTCAGTACAGCACTGTGTTCCCACAACAGACTCCATGACTTAACTTTGCATGTCAAATGTTTTTCTGTTTAATTAAAAAAAACAATGTCACAAGAGGCTCTAGAAATACATGCTTTGAATTCCAGCCACAACGAGGAGAAAAGGAGACACTACTATTTGCAAATATGGCTGCTTTCCATAGAAAGGTTTGTGCAGCAGAGACAACAGGCTCCTCTGCCAGTGTGAAAACACGTGGCCCACCAGCAAGTGCCGGGGACAGTGGCTTTGGTTGGCTGGGGCTTTCTCCAGAGCTCACTGGGAGATGGTTTGACAGGAAGAGGGAATCTTCCTGCAGGTCCCCTCTGAGGGGGACTGAGGCAGGGGGACAGGAAGAGGCATTAAGCTTTGTTAGCCTCTTTCTGCCTCTGAGGACTGTGATGTGTTATTCAAACCTAATACGCAGTAGGTTCATGACTGAACTCAGATCTCACAGTATCCCAGTGACACCACGGTGGTCACGATGTGATGTTGGCAGGACAGGGGTGGCCTGGAAACCGCTCCTTGACACGCCTGTACTATTCAGATCCACATGGAGAAACACTAAAACCCTTTATACCAAATAAGAGTAAATAATTATACCAATATAAACAGGGCCTTTGACCCTTTCGTTTTATTAAAATGGCACGTAAATATTAAAACAGCGTACTGATCGCATTATACTTCTGCTAGCCCCAGGTGAGGCACTGCGTGCGGAGCGGCAGGAGGGCTCCCTCCGGAAGGCTGCAGACTCATGCATTGAGCAATTCGTGTTCTTTATCGGTTTTCCCAACGGCATCAGGATTTGATAAGGGGTCGAGGTCAGCAAAGAGGCTGAACCAGGCAGTCAGGTCTGAGGCAGTCTTGGCAGGCTCTGGGGAGAGAAGACACATCAACAACCGCCTTCTAGATGCCCACCTCCGCCAGGCAATGTGGGGCAGGCAGGCAGGCCCAGTGCCATCTTGAAAAGGGACAAAACCGACCACCCTCGGTCTCTAACAAGTTAGGGGTTATTCTGTCCCTGGTTGGTCAGTCCAGTGACACTTCTTAACTGGGCTCTGAAGCTCAGTGAAGAACGAGCTCTGTGTTAACCAACCCCACCTGCATCCCAACCCCAGCAAACGGCCACAGCCTACAGAGTCACCTGCTCAAAACCTCAGAGCCTGTCGCTCTGCCACAACCAGGAAATGGAGTTATTTCAGAATCAGTCGGAATGGCTGAGGAAGCAAGGTGCTTTCCAGCGCATGCCTGCTGGAGGAATCCCTGCGAGTTCTCTGGGTCGGGAGACTGTGGCCTCTCTTTCTACCTCTCAAAGCCACAGACCCAGAGGGGGCTGCACCCAGGCCTGGCTTCTCCACTTCTCTCAGGGGCACTGCCTTCTTCACCCTCTCCCATCAAAGGAAGGAGATGTGCCTTCCCTTTCCCTAGTGAGCTCAAAACTCCTCCTCTTTAGTCTCAGAGGAGCAGTACCTTCCACATCTTTCTCCAAAGCACCTGCCCTAACTTCCTGAAAACCATGATTATATAGCCAATTGATTTTCCAGATGAGAATATTTTTAAAAGAGGGCCTCATGCAAGTGATTTCTCAAAAAGTTGGGGGCTCTTTTCTGTATAAACCATTCCACATGAGAATCTGAGGTCGTTGGCTTGGATGACCCACGCCTGTCTTCTCCAACAGGTGGGAGTGTCATAGACATGAAGAAAACCTCTCTGATGGGATACCCTAGCTGGCAGCAGCTAGGAATGTGCTTGCCATCTGGCTGCAAAGAGTCTCCAAAAATGCTGGTAGGAGAAATTGCTAAAAGTAGTTAGAGGGAAGGGTTAGAAGGGAGGGGAGTCTATCTACATAAGCAAGGTCTTGGATCCTTTCTATAAAATGGCTCTGAAATGCTAGGATAGTGAAGAGATCACTTTAGACTTCTGATTCCCTCCTCCCCCCTTTTTACTTCAAAATCTCTTGTAGTTATATGACTTTCTAATAACATAATCAATGTATCTATTATAGAGATAAAACGACTGCTAGCAAGAAGAGTTGGTAGTTTGCAAGTTATTACTGCATGCAACTTTAATTGAATTCTGTGTGGTTAGCTCTCCAAACACCTTTTTATTTTGATAAGCTGAGACTTGAGAGAGCTCAATATAGTTTGGTCAAGGGATGGGGAGTGTGGGAATGCCTTTAAAAAGGGAGTAGTCATCATGTAGGAGGTCACGCGAGGATATCGTATAGGGCAAAACCTGATTTAGGTAGATTAGTCTATCTTTATGCTTGAAGAGAGAATATCAAGATATCTTAAAGATATCTCCAGTGAAAACATGCTGCACACTCACTTCCTCTTCCTCTTAACCTCTGCAAAGAACTTAGAAGATCCTCAGTAATAGATCATGGTGCTGCGGCAAGGAGCCTGCTGATTACACTTTGAGGTAACCCTTACATTCTCTAGGCTGCCACAATTGGGGCAAAAGCAGGTGCAACTTATTTGCACAACACTTAAAAGAACATCATAGGAACACCTTTTGATGCTAATGGAATAGACATTTCTTTTCACTTCCTGTGGTCAAAAGGAAAGTGGGTGATGACCAAAGGAACAGAGATAAAGGTGCAAGTACGTAAGACCTTCTGTTGCGCAGATGTTCTCTTTGGGGGCAGGCCCCCAAAGAACAGATCTCAGGAGCTTAAAAGGACCTATTTTGACAACTAATAAGCCTGGCCCTTTCTGAGGAGCAGTAATTAGATGCTTTATTTGGTAGTAGCAATGGTACTGTTAGGTAAAGATAGCAAACCTTAAAGGCCTTTCCTACTTTGATATTTCCAACAATTTCCAACCAATGGGGAGCACCTAGTCACATGGAGACATAGTTGATCCATCCTCAGTAGATACCATTTGACAAAGGGAATTGTGAATTAGGATAGTAAATCAGGAGAAAAATCAGAGTGTAATTTGTAGAATCATGCAAAATTCTCCATCCCATAGCCCTGTTTTAAGCCCTAGATCCTGAATGGAAACTAGTAAAGAAATACAGAAAATAGTGTTAGGCTGCTGGAAAGGAAGGCAAATGTGTCGGGGATGAAACACCATATTACCTTTCAGTGCAGGGTTGTTGTCATTTGGATTGCTTGTCTTTGATGCTGGCCATGGAGTAGGAGGACGATTGAATTTGCTCTCTGACCAGCCTAATATTCAAAACCAGAGGATGTTAGATCTAGCAAGAGCAGCCACACTGACCCACCAGCTGTTGGGCAAATACGTGGTTGTCAACCATGGTGGCCCCCAAAGAGGGCAGAGGGTGGTTTGACAAGACCCTTTTCCAAGTTCCTCACTCTGAATGTGTTTGAGGGGACAAGAGATTTGTATAATCATGCTTAATTCCAAACTGTGGAAAACTGAAGAAGAGATCAGATTTTGAATAACAAACAAGAAATTGCTAAAGTTAAGGCATTTTGCTTTATTGAAGGCACTTTTGTCTTATTCCCATTTTCTTCCCAAGTATGGTCATTTTATGACCACACTAAGGACCACCAATAGTGTGCCAAGGAGATCAAGTGCCTTGCTTTTCGGTCACGAATGGAGAAAGCGTAAATGTGAACACCGTTAAGTATAGCAACAGATCTAGCAGGCTGTGAACCTCAACTTCCAATGGGATCCAGTGCATTCACTTTCTATATAGCTAATTCATGTCTATTTTTTTTTTTGTACTGGGAATTGAATCCAAGGGGAACCTATCTCTGAGCTACACCCCCAGCCCTTTTTCTTTTTTATTTTGAAACAGGGTGTCAAGAAGTTGCTGAGGCTGTTCTCAAATCTGTGATCCTCTAGTCTCAGTCTCCCAAGTACTGGGAATACAGGCATGTGTCTGGGAGGTTTAATTAATACAGATAGATCAATAACAGACCACTTCAAATATAAGAGGGGAAAGAAAGCACTCTTTACCTTTCTGCTGTACCCTTACAATGGCATTTAGCTTGTAACCCAACATTTGCCATGCACCTCCTTCCCTGTCTCCCCGAGTGATGTGGAGTCGTTCAGTACCCCTGTTTTAGGGAAGCAAGCCTGCTCCCCATGGCACTGACTCTGTCCTGGATGTTCTGGCAGGACTCACATTTAACTGAGAACTCTGCCATCTGCTTCTTTGCACCTCTGCTTTAATTCTTTGTGTGTTAAATCCTATCCTTTCAATGAGACACATTTTTCATCAATGTGCTCCCAAAATACTTAACACAGAACAAGTAGATGTTTGCTGATTAAGTCCACTGTTGATTCTCACTGTGAAATGTAGACCATGCGTATACTATGAGGAGTATACCTCTGAAGCATTCTTTTCTTTTTATTTTTTGGTACTGGGGATCGAACCTAGGGGCATTCTACCTCTGAGCTATACCCACAGCCCTTTTTATTTTTATTCTGAAACAGGGTCTTGCTAAGTTACTGTGCGTTGGCCTGGAACCTGTGATCCTCCTGTCTCAGCCTCCCAAGTACTGGGGTCACAGGCATGCCCCACCATACCTGGCATGAAGCATTATTTTAAGAGATGGCAAAGTAGTACCTGGAATGCAGTAGATGCTCTAACACTCATTGGTTGGACTTATTTCATTTTAGACAAGCTGGCATACAAACATTTATAAAAACTAACCAATGAGTAACAAAACACATGGTCTGTGACCCATTTACTTGGTTTAAAATAGTGAAAAAATAAAGCATTCTAAAAGGCATTACTACTCAATGAAAAGGTATCTGAACACACAGTTAACATAATTAATAAACAATCCAAAGCCACAGCTATCAATGGAGACTTCTGCATGATGCAAAGGTCCTAACCCTGAGCTACTGTGGTGGCTGCACAAGGTTCATTTATGAGAAATCTTTGAACTGCTCTCTTACAATGGGTGAATTTTACAGCATATAAATTATACTTCAACAAAGCAATTTTAAAAAATGACCAGTATTTGGTGTGATCCAGAAATAACATAACCACCCTGGTTCCAAGGAAACTGGCCCATGACCATTTTCCTTGTAGACCCAAATCATATGAAAGTGGTAAATGTGGACAGTGAACGATGTGGTTCCAGTGTGTGCCAAATAATGCCCATCTCAGGAAAAGCTGAACGGGGTGGAATTCAAGTAACCATCACCCTTTCCCCCGCAATCCTGCCTCCAGCCCCAAGTGTACTTAAGACCCACCTGTGCTCCACAGAGCTGGTGCTACTTCACAAACCCCTGCAGCCTCCCTCAGTCTCATAGAGTGGTAGTTCTTAAGTGTGGAGTCCTCACCAGCAGAATGGGCATCATCTACAAGCTAGTTAGAAATACACGTTTACAGCCAGTGCTGGTCTATGGAGGCCAAAACAAGGGGAGAGGACTTCCTAGGAAGTAGAGGGCCCACTGCAGGGCCCCACCTTCCTGGGCAGCTGGTGCAGCTAAGTCCTTGCGATCTGTTGTGCTCACTGACAGGGTTCATGGAAGCTACCCTGCCAGAGAGAACCCAAAGTGACTCAGGGAAAGGCCAGGTGAGGGGAACAGAGGTCAAGCCCTCCCCGATCTCTGTGTGCTATTTGACATAGTGGGAATGCATCAAGAAAATGAGTCCCATTTCAAAAATATGTAGGACACTCATTTTCAAAAACAGCTACAGAGAACACTGGTAAAGAAAGGCAGAGTCAAATCACTGTATTTTTCAGAGTACAAAATGAAACACATTCCTCAAAGAAGGCAGAACGCTATCTATGTGTCAAAATAGAGCTTGACCCCCCCCCTTTATATAATGTGCATGTACTAAAAAAATTATAGATAATATGTCTGTATATTAAGTCATTTTGTTTTGTTTTGTTTGGTGGTACTTGGGATTAAACCCATGGGTGTTCTACCTCTGAGCTGTATTCCCAGCCTTATTTTATTTTTTATTTTGAAATAGGGTCTCACTAGGTTGCTAAGGGCCTTGCTAAGATGCTGAGGCTGGCTGCAAACCTGCTATCCTCCTGTCTCAGCCTCTTAAGTACTGGGGTTACATGGGTGCACCACAACCCCCTACTTCAAGTCATATTTTTAAAGTATTAGAAATACGAATCATATTTTCAAGCATATCATTTAAAAGATGATAATGGATGATATTTCTTTACAAAGAAGACAAATACAGGTTGTGGTGGCACACGCCTATAATCACAGTACTTGGGAGGCTGAGACAGAAGGATCACAATTGAGGTCAACCTCAGCAATTTGGGGAGACCCTCAGCAATGTAGACTGTTTCAAAATAAATAAAAAGGGCTGGGGGTGTAGCTCAGGGGTAAGAATGCTTCTGGGATCAATTCCAGTACAAAAAGAAAGGATGAAAGGAAGGAAGGGAAAACAAAACAAATGTCTGGTTTTTAAAAAATTATTGATATTGGTGTGGTGCTGGAGTTCAAAACTCAGGGCTTGCACATGCTAGGCAAGTGATCTACCACTGAGCTACACCCCCATTCCACACATGTCTTCTAACTGAATTCCTTTGTAACTATAGAGTTTTGAATATTGCTCACCTGAACAGTCATGAACCACACGAGCAACATCTAGACCCCATAGATTTGGGGACATGAAGGAGGGTGAGCCTGAAGATGTCCGCTCCTGGGAGCTGGATGGTGGGGACAGCTGCCTCAACACTTCTAGAGACACACAGGGCATCATTACTCCCGTGGTATGAGGCAGGAGCAAGAGCCTATGGGAGTCACAGTCTCTCCTCTGAACAGTTAGGAAGCATGCATCTAACAGTTCAGCTATACGCGTGTGAAGGCACAACAGGATGGCTGTGACACCAGCTATTTAAGTAAAAAGAGAACACAAATATGAAGCTCCGCTGGCTGCCATGTCAACCTCACTCACGCCACTTTGGAAATTATTTAGGGGAAGGGTGCAATGTGGGTAATTAGGGATGGAATGCCAAGCCAGATTTCAAATGTCTTGGATTCTGTCAGGGGAAAAAAAAGCTATTTAAAGAGAACTTCGTGTGGTTAATATTCCAGTAATTGCCATCAACTGTTCTCCGGTTGGTGTTAGTTGGCTGAGGTGTTTTTCACGTGAAGGTGTGGCTGGAAGATGTCTCCCCACCTCAGAGTAATGCTGTCAGGGAAGGGGTGGCGAAGGGTGGGGGTGGAAGGTCATCCGAGCCCTGCAAACAAAAGGGCAATCCTGGCTCTTGGTTCCTTTGATATGTCAAATGTGCTACCCATTTGCAGAAAACACACATAAAATTTTATTAGAGCAATCCTGCCTTCTTACTTACATAAGGGAAAATATAAAGCAGCCAGAAGTAACACTGGCCGACCCGCGCCACAAGCAAAGCCAAATCACACCTCCCAGAGCAGTGCTTCGCTGTGAACAGAATTCACCAGCTCAGGGAGCAAGAGTCCAGGCCGGGCTGCTCATCACAGCCTGCGGAGCTCTGGGTGGGGGTGGAGAGGTTGGTTGCTAAGCGCAGGGTAGGAACCACAACTCTGGAAAGGGGTGGATAAAAAAATCCTGCCTTAGCCAGGTGTGGTGGCGCACACTTGTAATCCTAGTACTTAGAAGGCTGAGACAGGAGGATTGCAAGTTTGAGACCAGCCTCAGCAACTTAGCGAGACCCCTAGCAACTTAGCAAAAGCCTCAGCAACTTAGTGAGACCCTGTTTCAAAACAGAAAAATAATAAGGGCTGGGGATGTAGTTCTGAGGTAGAATGCCCCTCCATTCAATCCCCAGTACCCCTCCAAATTCCTGCCTTATTAGGTTGTTGCATGAATAAATTGGGATCTTGCAGGTGAAACCAGGTAGTAGAGTGGCTGGAGGGTAGGACCTCAATAAATCTAAGCTGAATCCAGGTTTTGTGTAACTCGGAGGACATCGGGAGTAGCCCCTGAGAGCATTATGCTCAGGGGGTTTGCATCTGAGGCTTGCTTTCTTTTAATCTAGTGTCATTGCTAGCTGCTCTCTCCCTCTGTGCCTGCCATCCACCCATCCAGCCATCCAACAAGTACTTTTTGAACATCTACTGAATTCCAGACACTGAGCTGTGTTCTGGAAATATGGGGAGCAATGGAAATTTAGACCTTGTTCCTATGACAACCTAGAGCAAGAGACAGAAATGAAATCCATTTTCTAATAAGGTGAGGTAAGAGCAGTGATTAAATACAGGGTGTGATGGAAGTGGGGCACAGAAATGCCTACCACTGATTGCTGGGGTGCTGAGGAATTAAGGAAGGTTTCTGGGATGAAATGACATTGAAACTGAGACTCTAGGAAATGGGAGGTCAGCCAGGTAAAGCCTCACGCGTGTGCAGGTGGGTGTGTGCTCAAAGGAGAGAACATGGCCAAGGCCCTGTGGGTGGGGACAGCCAGGCGCACTGAAGCTAAATGTGGCTGGATTCCAGTGTGTGAATAGAATATACAGCTCCCCAGCAGAATAATGTCATTCATTAAATAGTGTCCAGGTGTGGGAGGTGTGGGCAGCCAGGAAACTGGGGTCAGGTCCTAAAGGACCTTGTAAACCAAGCTGAGGGGCCTTACTCAAATGCTGAAAAACCCATAACTTGCCAAGTCACAAGACCTTTCTGAGGTTCCTCGGTTCCCTCATCTATAGAAGGCAGGTGGAGGGGGAGATAATCATCAAGGTTCCTTCTATGGACTAACAGAGACACTTAAATCCTTCAGGCCTCCAAGGTCTGCCTGGCAGATGCTCCTCAGCAGGCTTAGACAGGGCAGCTGCTTTGATGGAACTAACAATCCCACTGGCTTGCACCGAGAGTGCCTGCTCGTGTGCAAACTATAGTATGCCCTACGGTCTTTTCCTTTGCATTACTCCACTTGAGTACTGGGGATGTCAGTGACCTAGAGCCTGGCTCAGCCAGGAGTGGCACGAGATGAGCTCTGGTTGAGGGTTTATTTGAGATAACCCAAAGCTTGGGGTTACATGATCCTCAAATGGAAACCTACCCAGATGGCAGCAGCAGCTGAGAATTAGGTAAAACAAAGAATATCCTGAAGGAACATGAGGCTCTGTGCTTTCCAGTACCTGGAACAAGATTCCTGGCTTCATTTTGCAGAATCCTAAGTTGAAAGATGTCCTGGCACATTTATTTTGAGCAGCTTGTAAACTTTCCAGTATCAGAGTCGACTTCTAAATTAATTGTAGAAATTGGTGGGGAATTGAGAAAAACGTCGCATGCGAGGCCTTCCATCCTTGCCTAGTCTCTGCCTGGGCAGCTATCTCGGGCTGCTCTCCTCCTACTCACGTTAAGAGGCCCCAGGAAGGCACAATTTTCTCATCACTGCATGATACAGGAAACCCTAGTCCCCATCATGCTGATAACTTCAGAACCTCTTAAGAAATCTCAGCTAAAATTAACTCCTTCAAATTTCAGCACAACTCGATCTGACATGTATTCCTTTGTTTTGGACTCCTAGAGCTTGAAGTAGGAAGGAAGGAGTAACTATTCTCTTCCTAAACCCCTTCTCCTTTGTTTGCACCCTCCCAGAAGGCTGGGAGCAGAATGAGGAGAGAGATTGAAGAGGGGAGGCAGGCAGGCAGAGGAGAATCGGAAGTCTCAAGAGATGCAGGAGGAGGGAGAGGGGAATGTGGAATGTAGGAGGGGCTGGGGATCGATGGAGGCAGTTGGGGGGCCCCCACCTCTTAGTCCTCTCACACCCTGATCCTGAGCGCAGCTCTAGCCCCTCAAGTGGGGATAATGTTGAGATGGTGCACAAGCATGTATGGGCCATAAAGACTTCCCAGGACAATCTGTTTTCAAATATTCTCTTCTGGAACATCATTCAACTTTTGTGTGGACAGGGACCCTGTCTCTCCACATCTACATTCATCCTCTATGGTTACCCAGGTAACTCTTGTTGCTGTGTTTGACCAGGATGCCCAAAGCAAAGCTGATCGTTACAAGTCCCTCCTGCTCTGGAAACACCAGGAGAGGCTTGGAGGCCTCTGCTGGGGCTACTGCTGCCATCAGAGACATGGGACTGAGAGGCCACAGGAGGGGCTGGTGAAAGGCACGGGCATCTGAGTCACACTGCCCAGGGCCAAACTCCTGTTCCCCCTACCAGGTATATGACCTTGGGCTGCTAGGTTCCTCAGTGTCCCAGACTCTAGATGATGACAGCTCCTGCCTGGGAAGGGGGTAGTGAGGATTCAATAAGTTGACACATGTGAAAACACACAGGATGGTGCTTGGCCATCCCCAGTGTTAGCTGATGTTATCTTACCACCTATAAATGGCAGATTCACAGACTCGTGCATTTTTAGGCCTCAGAATCTCTGAAGCAGGGGTTAACCCACTGTTATGGTTTGGATTTGGAACGTCCCCCAGAAGGCTCATGTGTTGAAAGCATGCAACGATATTCAGAGGTGAAATAATTGAACCAGGACTATAATCTCATCAGTGGGTAAATCCACGGAAGGATTAATAGTTTGAATGGATTTACTAGGTGGTAATTTAGGCAGGTGAGGGTGGCTGAAGGAGGTAGGTCACTGTGGGTGTGGCCTTGGGGACTATATTTGCCCCTCCTCAGTCACTTCCTGTCACTCTCTGCTTCTGGCTGCCATTGAATTGAGCTCTGCTTTCCTCCCCCACACTGTGCCACCATGATGTCTGCCTTGGAACTGGCCATCTATGGACTGTATCTCTGAAACTGTGAGCCGAAAAAACATTTCCTCCTCTATGTTGTTCATGTCAGGTTACAGCAATAGAAAGGTAGATTAACACACCCATGGATAAGAAGATGTCACAGGGATGAGAAACTGAGCCTAATACCTCATTTTAAAGATCAGAAGGGTAAGACCTTCTCAGAGAGTTGGGGGGGGGCCTGACCACCAGCTGCAGAGTGAGGAGGGGAGGGGGTCTGCAGGGTAAAACCCTAGCTCTGAACTCCTTACCACAGTGTCTGTTTCACTGAGCCAGTATGCCAACCAGCCTCTCTCCAGTGCTTAGTTTGACTACTTAATTATTTTAGTGGTTTATTGAATTGGGTTTTAAGATGATCTGGTTAATCAGGGGAAGCAGTTTCAATATAACATGGACAAAGTTTAATAGTTCTTATTAAACTAATATATGCATAACTATTCATGTGTATGTAGATGGATTTTCTAGAACATGGAAGCAGTAAAGAAAAATCTCAGGCCAACATTCATCTTTCTCTTTTGGGTGTGGGAGGAGTCCTACCGAAGCACAGATGTTTACAATGTGATGACATGATCAGTTGTTGAAGCAGGGAGCCCATTATTTGTACCACACATGGTTTGAAGTTTCCCCGAATCAGGGCAGCATCAGGGTGGGTCTATGGCTTCACCTGCTGTGAATCTAGCTGTGTGGCAAGAAGCTGAATGGGCTGCTTCTTTTGACCACTTAGGTATGACATTTATTCTTGTCATTTTGAGTCCCATAGGCATTTTATTAGTAGCTGTTTGCATGCAAAGGAAATGGGGTAACTCAGTAATTACAAAGCAACTCCTTTAACATTGATCTTGATCCAAACCCAGCAGAGGAAAGGAAACTTTTAGGAGTCACAATGATCCTTCTACATAGTAAATCAGATCATGTCACTTCTTAGCTGAATATACTGTGAAGGATCCCAATTTCATTTGGGCTGAAAAAAAAAAAGGCCCAAGATTTTCTCAACAGCTAGCTAGCAGGCCCACAGTGGCCTCATCTACAACATGGGCTGGCCTCCACGTCTTCTGAGCACCTTTCCGCCTCACTCAGTTGGCTCCAACCATTGTGTTCTTCCTGCACCTAGACATGCCAGGCACATCTTCACCTTATGGCGCAGGTTGTCCCCTCCATCCAGATGTCCATGTGACAGAGTCTCACTCCCCTGCAAGTCTTGGATCTCATCTTCCAGTAAGAACCCTATTTAGTTCTGTAGCCTGACCTACCCTCCGGTCCCCAACATTCGCCATTCCTGGCTCCACTTTTTTCTTTTCTCCCTAACACTGATCACTCTCTAACCTACGATGTGATTTATTTATTATTTATTTATTTCCTCCCCATCAGACCTTCTGTGAGGAAGGCACAGAGCTTGGTCTATTTTGCTCTCAGCTGAATCCCTGTGCCCAGCACACGGAGGAAACTAATACATATCTGATAATGGATGAGCAACTTGCGAAACTGCCTGCAGGATGGCGACCTCCGGTAGATTTTGTTTGCCTGAGAAATAAATGACCTTGCTTGTAGAACCCCTTCCGCCTTCCGTGGCATAGCCTGCATCTCTCCCTCACTGCCAGACACTTCACTCCTCTGCCCTGCGTGAGCTTTGGTGCCTTTCTTTCCTTTGGACTTGGGGCAAGGCTGAAGTGCAAAGCCCCGCGGCCACTGTCCTGAGCTGAGCTCTTTTCACTTTGCCTGCTCAGGAAGAGGGCGTGGAGTTCCGCCTGCTCAGCTGTAGTGTGGGGCTCTCACGACATTTCCCACTCTGCTGCTACCACTATCTTTGGCATCAGGGCTCTTATGTCTCCAAACTGGGGGCCCAAGCGGGGTTCATTCTGCAACACAACTGGAGAGTTTCCAGCACCCCGAAGATATGGGTTGAGGATCCTGGGCTGCGACCTTCCGACTCTCCCACGCCTGTTAGCACCTCTACCACAGGTGGGTGGGGTGAAACTCACGTCAGTTGGCAGATGCTCATCTGGAGCTCCAGAGAAAGAGATGGTGAAACCCAGGGCTGAGACCAGAAGCACTTTTGGATTGCTTTTATCCCTGCAATCTCTAACTCCATTACTCTTACTGCTAATCAATGAGATGGCTACCAAATAGGACCCATAAAAGAACATAAAAGGGATCAGGTATTTCATAAAATACAGGGAAGAATTTCTTTCTTTTGTCTTGCCCACCAAGTCCTGTATCCATGATCTCATCTCCAAAGACCTGAAGTTTTAATAGCCCATAATTACTTAATCATTCCCTCTCTGCCGTTTGTTCTCAGCTTTACGCGCCAGATAAACACGTTGTTTATGAAGGAGATAGCCCAAATTCGTAGAAACACCAAAACAACTTGAGAATTTCTTAATAGTAATTCCTATCTTATAATTAATGTTGCATGAAAGGAGGAGAGAATGTTGAGACCGTCGAAAATAGTTTTCTTCTCGAGGTCTGTTTAGAAACCCAAAACTTGACATTTCAACCTGAGTTTTATTTTTTGCACTGTAAACCAGTATGGGAACACACCAGCTGTCAGCCAGTGTATGGCCCGCTGCTGAGCCTCGGAGGGCCTCGAACCCTTCCACTTTGGTGAGGGTAGAAACTCTCTTTTTGCTGAAGCTGTGGGTGGGGATTCACTGGTTATGCATGTATTGCAGGCAGAACAAGAGTGGCTGAGCTGGAGGGACTTACAGCAGGGGAGGGGAGGGATGGAGAGAGGTCGAGAGGGAGAACAAGACAAAACTTCGTGTGGACAAAAGTTAAAAGGTGCCGCATAATGTCAATTAGCACCCAAAAAGAAGGCATGTTTACGGGACTGTGGGGAACTCTGCTGTTCTGGTTGGCCTCTGGAATGTCCCCCAAAGACTTGTGTGTTGACGGTTTGATCTCCAGTGCAGCAATGCTCAGAGTTAGGGCTTGGGGAAGTGTAATTAGATCATGAGGGCTCTGACCTCGTCAGTGGAGTAATAAATTGGAGGCATTACTGTGGACTGTAGGAGATGGGACCCAATTGAAGGAGTAGATCCTTGGAGTTGTGCCCTTGGGGACTACTTCTTCCCCCCAGCCCCTTCTTCTGGCTCTGTTTCCAGGCTGCATGAGCTGAGCAGCTTCGCTCCACTGTGCCCTTCTGCCCTGATGATCTTGCAGCCCAGAACTTCTGAAAACTTAAGCCAAAATAAATCTTTCTCTGTTTAAGTTGTTCATGTCGGGTATTTTGGTCACAGTGACAAAGAGCTGAGTAACAGTCCCTTGGGTACATGAGAACTCAGGCTGCTGGGCAGGCCGGGGTGGTCACGCCGACAGCCACAACCACGAAGGTAATTTAATCCTCTCACATGTGCCACGAAAAAGCCAAAAATCAAACTAAGATGAGAAGATTGAGAACCACCTTTCTAACATTTCCCTAACAAGAAATGTTAACATGGGGAGAAATTATGAGATGGAATAGATCTTAAACCCTGTAACATCTTAAAGTGGGAACAGTGACTTAGGGAGGTCACTGGATGTAAAATAAAATTATAAAACTCAAACCCCCAAAACAAAGAAAATAAAATACAAATGTAAAATAAAAATATATAAAATGTGCTCTCACACACACACACACACACACACACACACACACACACACACACACACATTCAAAGAAGAAATGAATATGCCTTTGGATTAAAAGAAGAAAACAAAGAATGAATAAGCAAAAAAAAAAAAATTTCCCCCAATCACTGTAGTACATACCTTGCAGTGAGGCCTGTAAGTCTTTCATATTTTGGTCTAAAAGCTGCGACGGAAGGAACCCGGAGCCTGTCTGGGGCTTGGAGTCTGGCTCTCCCAGGGCCCCCGCTGGCGCAGGATCCTTCAGCCTATTGTCTCCAAACACGGCAGCCCACTCTTTGCTGAACTCGCCCTCTTCCAGGGAGGAAGCATTGAAGATCTCGCTCAACAGCAGCAAGTCATCCTTGTCAGCACCTTCGGGGTCTGGGGTCCCTGCCATCGGGCCCAGGCAAGCTGATTGAAGGAGCAGAGCACAAAACCCATGACTTCGGGGGGCTCAAGCCTCAGCGATAAATGTTATGGGGGCTGGATTGGGACAGATTGGGCAATGGCTAGAGTTAACAAAAAGTGAATCAAAATATAAATTTATTCTACTGTAGCCTTTCTTGACAGATTTTGGAATTAAATTGGGAATGCCAGGTTCCCTCATCCCCTTTCTTCCAAGGCAAGCCCAGGTTCTGAGTGTCATTAGAATCACACCGAAATATTTCCCACAAAAATTCTAGGGTCTTGGTGTTTCCTTAAGATAAAAGTAGCTTTATATCCAAGCATGGTGGCGCGTGTCTGTAATCCCAGTATTTGGGAGGCTGAGACAGGAGGAATTGCATGTTTGAGGCCAGCCAGTCACAGCAACTCAGTGAGGCTCTCAGCAACTTAGTGAGACCCTGTTTCCAAATAAAAAATAAAATAGGGCTGGGTGTGTAGCTTGGAGGTAGAATGCCCCTGGATTCTATCCCTAGTACCCCCCCCCCACACACACACAGCAGATTTACCAAAACATTTCTCGGATCTGAAACATAGCCAGGATTGGAGCCTGTTGGAGATCCTAATCCCTTATTTGTAAAGCTTGAGTCTTCCCACACACAAGCCCTCAGTCCACATTGTCTGGGCCAGAGCAGCCAACACTCCATGTGGCAGCCTGTCCTGCCACCCAAGCTGGGGAGAGAACCTACCACGCCCTGGCCCAGGGGAGGATGCCGGGAAGATGCCCAAGAAAGGCATCTTTCCTGCTTTGCTCCTTTGCTGAGACACCACTGCAGGAAGCAAAGCAGAAGTGGGGCCGATCTGCCTGCGGGTAGCAATAAGAGAGCAATAGGAAAGAGGTCAAATCAAGGGCTGGCCCAAAGGTGAGCTTCCTGAGCCAGGGCCACAGCTCTGGAGGGTGGGAATGGGCAAGAGGGCTGAGGGGAATCCCAGGCCCACCCTTCCTTGCTGTGTGACTTAGCACGACCCATAACCCCTCTGGCCCTCTGTTTTCTAATCTCTGAGATTGTAGTATTAGTGATACCCACCTTGGAGTGTTGTCAAGAAAATCTTAAAACTCATTGCCTGTCTGGACTTTAAGATGAGAACCATCCTCACAGAGAGATACTGGCAAATACCGAATAATAAACACAAGTAGAATGGGATATTACCATCAGAAATCCTCTAGCAAGCTCACCCATTGAATTTTCCACATATTTTTAGAATCAAGGGCTGATGCTTTTATCAACTGGGGCTCTGTTATGGTATCTAATTGCCACATGCAAGCTGCATGTGTTTTTTGTTGTAAGTCATAAAGACAAAAATTATGATTTGTGTGTTTCTGAGCTATACTGCAATTCGGATACAGTCATATTAAGTGAGATTATGAAGTTTTCCTCAAATATATATAATAATATGTGAAGAAGGCTTTTTTTTTGTTTTAAAGTGTCACTCTGTAAGCTCTACTGGGTCTATTTTCACCCACACTTTACGTTTTAAAGATCTAAAGATTAAGGGGATTTTTGATGTGCTGAACAGACTGGCTATAAATCAGAGAGGGGAGAGGTCTAGTCACTCATATCACTGTGGTTTTAAAATAGTGGCAAAACAGCACTTTAATCAGACAACTGTCTAATTTAAGTGTTTTTATTGTTTGTGTTATCAAAGACATTTTCACAGAGACATAGCCTGTAGGTATGGTGGGTGGGGAGATGGGGAAATGGCATGTTAAGCAGACTTCTGAGGCAGTGCTGCTGCAGGAACACAGAGCACGGGAACTGGCCGGGGCACGTGGCGGGAGGGAGGGCTGTTGAGGTGAGTCGGGCAGCTGAGCAGAGGGACAGCAACCCTGTGTCACCGTCCACCGGCACCTGGGCCTACAGGTCCTCTCGAACTCTCTCTGTAGCACCCATTTAACATATGCTCAGCTTTCAAATCTCTGCACTTCCTACTTTCAGGTGGGACTGGGATACCCAAACCCTTTCTCCTGGTTTATTTTCTGGCTTAACTGAACCCAGAGGGTTATGAGCCAAACCCATTTAATTCAAACCAACCCAAAATCCACGTGTAGGCCCCAGAGGAAGAGATGGCTTTACATGCACCTCGAAGTGATGGGCGTGACTTCTGCAGTCACTGTATCCAGCCGGCTGCCGAGTAAAGCCCTAGGGAGCCTTCATTGCTGCACCCTAGATGTGCACCCAGGGAAGACCACTACCACCGTCAGCAACGACAAATAATAAACTCTGAGCCTTCCAAAAATAACCATGGACTGTAAAAGCTCTTACTGTTAGGTTTTGTGCTATGGTGTTTAGAGTGGGCTTCAGTGGGTTTTGCTAACTTAGCATCTCTTCCCTCTTCTTCAGATTTCCTTTTTTGGAAACACCTTCTCCATGTGATCCTGGTGAGACACCTCTTAGAGAGTCATCTGATACCCCTTCTCCCACCAAACCTGGCCTGGCCAGAGTTCTCCATTCCGAGGCCCCAGTGACTGGCCCAGGACACTGCGGAGGCTGCCCTCAGTCTGTATATGGAAACTGGAGGGAAGAGGGTTGGCCTGTCTTCTTTTGGGATTCCAGGATTCAAAGCTGCTTATCTGAGGCTTCTAATAATAGTAGCTAATATAGAGAGGGAAACGACTTTAAGAGTTGGAAAGAGAATCATTTTATGTGTGTATGTGTGTGTGTGTGTGTGTGTGTGTGTGTGTGTGTGTGTGTGTGTTACTGGGCATTGAACCCAGAGATATTCTATCTCTGAGCTAAAACATTAACCCTATTTTATTTTTATTTTGAAATAGGGTCTCGCTAGGTCGCTGAGAGTCTTGTTACTTGCTGAGGTTGTCCTTGAATCTTGGGTCCTCCTGTCGCAGCCTCCCAAGTACTAGGATTACAGGCATGCGCCACCATGCCCGGCTTGGAAAGAGAATCTTGACAACGCTGTCTAAGCTCCTGGATCCAGTCTTACTTGAAGCCAGTCTAGTACCATGTGTCCTCAGTCACATGGACTAATACATTCTTTTTAAAAAAAATTCTAATCCTAGGTTTATATTTCAGGAAGGATTTCTCTCCTTGCAACTGAAAGATTCCTGATTAATTCTGTATCCCATCGAACTCAAATATTTTAGTTATACAAGTGAGGAAAGGACCCGTGGTCAGGATGATATACTGTCTAGGGTCAGTTTCAGGTACAGATTTTGCCTCTACCGAGGTCTACTATTGAACTTAGCCTATTATTTAAAATCCTGGTTATTTAATAGTTAAAGCAGGCTGCACAGTGGATGTTTTCTCTTTTAAGAGACCTTATTACTTAGCTAAAAGCAATGAAACTGGCACTGACTTGAACCATAAAACATGGAAACCTTCCAATTATTGCACTGATAATTAAGAGGCCTGAAATTGCTACACATAACTTGTAAGAAAAACTTAATTACAAGTGGAAAAGGACAGGCTTAAGTCTGCACCTGGACAAGTCGAGACTTGAGAAATAACACTAGTCAGTAGGCTCTTGAGCATCATATCATGCTATCATTTTCTTTGAAAATCATTCAACTCAACCGAGAGAAAATGAAGACACACACCGAGCTGTGATAATGCTCCTTGAGAGAAGCCCTGGAAAGAGTCACATGTCTGGAGTCAGGGCTCCACCCACGGAGACAGGAGGATTGCTACTGGGTTGAGGGCCTCATTCCACTCTCGTCTTAAAGGATGAGCAAAGATTGTGGAGGGTTGGGTGCCAGCCCCAAGGATGCTTCTCCGAGCCCCCTTCATTCTCTGGAGGCTCCCAGTCAGCCTCCACATTTCCTTTCCTATCAGATAACCCAGCCACAGGCATTACTAGACAAATAAAAGCCGGCAGACATAACACCCTCACACGCCCACCTCTCAGTCTCCAACTCTATGACCCTTCAGCATTCCCTGTTCCTTTCTGAGATTAGCCCTCTCTGTGCCCTCCCTCCTTCCAGAAGCTCACTCTGTTCCCACCATTACTCATCTCCCACACCTTTAGCCTTTCACCCTCCCATGCCTCTCCTCTGGCCCCAGGAGACGAGCGCACATCCCAATAACAGTCAATCTTCACTTGATAGCATGCCCCCTCCCCTTTCAAGTTACTGTTCTCATTTCTTCTTCCTTTCACAGCCACACATAGCCACACATTCAACTTTGGTTCTACTCTTTTTTTTTTTCAGTTGCCTGCAATTAAATTCCTGCCTCCATGCTATGCCAAAGTGGCTCTCTGGAAGGCTGCGGGTGAGATCCTGAGAACCAACGTCAACTCCCTTTCCTCAGGCCTCGGCCTCTGCGCCCTTTGCACTGTTGCCTTGCTCTGGAAATGCTGTCGTCTCCTGGGAATCCCTGTGAGGTGGCTCTCTTGGATGACCTATCTCCTTGACGATACCTTCTCTGCTGCCTCTGCTACTCTGCTTGCTCTAAACCATCATACCTCCCTTCCCTGCCATTTCTATCAAAGATCTAGTCTATTTTCATGGTTCTAACCTCACCTTGGAAGGGCCCCAAATCTTATCTTTGACCTCAAGTTCTTCCCTCAACTCTGATGACCAACTCCTACCTGGGGTCCGCCATGGTTGTCCAGTGGAGAGACTGCGTGTGCTCCATGAGGCAGCCTCCTACTGGGAACCTTTGCTCACTCTGGCTGTAAGATTACTCCGGTACTCAAAATCCTCCAATGGCTCCTCCTGACTACAGAGCAGCAAAGTAACACTCCTTCGGCATCTCTAGCAGTCCAGCTCGAACACATTAGGCCCTTTCAACCACTTCTTGATGCGCTCCTGGGAAGCCACAATTCAGCCAAGGTCCTCTCCGCTGGTCCTTGCTCAAATGCGCTTTTTTGCCTCCCTGTCTGGGAACCTCCTGTTTTCTCCCAACAAAAAGAACTATTCTCCCCTCCCCCCTTTTCCCCCCTTGCAACCAACAGGGATCTTAGGGACTGTCTCCTCTAACTCATTTTACAGATGAGGAAAAAGACACCCAGGTCAGATGACCTGCCAAAGGTCATATAATTTATTAGTTACAGATAATCTGACTGGGGACCCCTGACTCATAGGCCAAAGTGTTTTTTCACGGTGGCACCCTGCTTTTACTTTAGACCTACTTAGGATCTCCTATCTAGACTAATAGAGACACGTGTGTAAGTGTTGAGGATTTCCATGGTCACAGGGCACCCTGGCAGCCTGGCACCAAGCAGGCACCGCAGCGGAATGGCTGAGATGGCAGACCCACTCGGTGTGCCAAAGTGCAAAAATAACAACCTCACACCCTAGGGAAAACATTGCCCAGGAGAACTGTCCTGAGCCACTGAGCTCCGGCTTGTGAAGCCTCAAACAGAGGACGCTCTCCAGTTCAGACAGAGTGTGGGAAACCGGTGACAGCTCCTTCAGGTGGTTTTTTTGAAATCATACTGAGTTTCATGACCTCAGCATAAATTAGGGGCACACAAGATGGAAACATAACTACACAGACCGAAAATGAGAGCACAGAAAAACAAACAGATAAATGTCACTTCATTTACCTTCATCTATGTGTGAAACAGGAAGACTCATTCCTCTGGGTTTCTCCCTGGCCCCTATGCGACATGATGACTAATTGCAAAGGCCACACGCCTGCAGTGCAGATGAAAACCCCAAATACCAACACTCCCCTCACGTTGCCCAAAAGGGAGTAGGAGGAAGATGGGTAGGAAACCACCTTACAAAAATATCTAACCAGAAAGCTATTCTTCATTTTACAAGGCGCTGGTAACAAATTGTACTTGTTTGGAATTCAAGAATGCTGCTTCTAAAAACTCCTTTCTGGTTTAAAAAAAACAATAACACAGATTATAATAAGAACAAATGGGGGAAGGGAGGGAACCACTTCTACCAGCTCTCTGAAAAAAAAAAAAACAAACAAACTATCTAATAGTGCTAGACCTGAGCAGGCACCCAAAAAATATGTGTCGATGATACCCAAGCCTGTTCCTCCATTTTTAGTATTAGATTTTTAGCAACCAAGCAATCTTACTGAAAAACATGAAACCTGGGGCTGGGGCGAGTCTTCACAGAATCTGTATAGGGATATATTTATATAGAACAATACAGACTACATGGTTATTCAGTAAGAACAGTATTTCACTTTAAAAGTATATTATTACTGAGCTCAGGAGACAGCTCAGTGGTAAAGCACTTGTCTTGTATGCATCAGGCCCTGGGTTCAAGTCCCCAAACTGCAACACCATGTGTATGTGTGCATACACACAATTATTTCATGAAAGGACCAAGGTCAGAAGAACATCCCAGAATACTGAGGGAAGCAGGAAGGAGGAAAAGCTTATGAGAAAAGATAACGAGCTTAAGGCTTGCTACACTGCATGTGAGGAAGCAATCAGATTCCTAGCTTGCATACATAGATGGCAGCCGGAGACAGGTCTCAGTGACTTAGGAGAAGCCAGGCATTGAGAGAGAAAAACAGGCCTGACTACTACAGGTTCAAGGTTCTCATCCAGATCTCTGGTAGCTACTGGGTGAGCTGTCCTTGTGATACGTGGCCAGAGGTTAGACTCACAGGGAATAATCAAGGAAGTAACAGAAGACAGGTATGTTATTGTAATGTGGGCAATTAAATATTTTTTTTTAATTGGCTCAGGCAGTTGTGTCCTGGAGAGGGATCTCTTGGGCAAGGTCAACTGATGAGATTTAGGTGAGTTCTGCTTATCCCACCACTTTTTGAGAAACACAAAAAGTCTTTCTTGAGGAAGACTTCTGCATGTTATAACTCATGAACTGAGATCAGATTGGCACATGTGGTCATAACGTGTTTTCAGGGCCACTTTCGAGTCCCTCATTAAGTCTCCAGATTTCTATAAACGGTAGTCAAATATTCGTTTTCTATCACATTATCATGTAGTACGAGAAAGCAAACTGCATTGTGACACTGACGCAGAGTGATTTTCTGGGTGATGGCTCTTTGAGAATCGTTTCTGTGGTCACAAGTGGTCTGCTTTTTGGTAACACTGTCCCCCAGCTTAGCCATTACTGTCAGAATTGCCACTGGGTGTGAACTGGCCCCTGAGCAGCAGGGTGCTGGCTCTTGCAGCCCTCAAGTCTTATAAAGCCAGCCATGCCTGGATTAACCTCTTTTTATTTCTTGACTATTTAACGTATTACATATTGTAATCGGCATTTTAATTCAGGATTTGGGCCTTCCGGCAGTTTTCCACAGGACACATATTTGGAAGTCAACAAATTAATGAGTATTTTTCTCCTCAGTCACCACAAGTTCTCTGTGCACTGAAAGAATATATTTATACTAGTGGCCATGTTAATATTTAAGTTGATGCTGCCTATGGGTTGACAGCACAGAAGAGGCAGAGCATTGGGAAGCATCAGAAATAAATGCCTACAGGAGGGCTTTGCAGGTCTGCAGTGATGAAGGGAAAGGAGGAATTATGTGACACTGCATTTAACAAATCATTTTTTTCCTATCTGAGAATAAGAACACATATTAGCTAAGGGCATTTTCATATCTCTATCTTTAGAATTAAATTGAGTTCCCCCAAAAGGTTATGAGTTGCTATTCTACAAAGCCAACAAAGATTGTAACTGTGAATCAATGAAGTATGAAAGTTGTTTTGAATATGTGGAAGGATATTAATCTTATTCCAATCTATCTTGATACATGGTACTGAGGAAGTTTATGAAAGCAAGTGTCTATTTCAGGCAGGAACCAACCTTCCTTCTTCTTTTTTTTTTTTTTTTTTGGTGTGTGTATGTGTGGAACTGGGGATTGAACCCAGGGGCATTCTACCTCTGAGGTACACTCTCAACCCTATTTTATTTTTTATTTTTTGAAACAGATCACAGGCATGCACCACCATGCCCAGCTGGTAGGAGCATTTCTGATTTAATTCTATAAAGAAATGCTGGATAAGCCAGGTGCAGTGATACACTCCTGTAATCTCAGTACTTGGGAGGCTAAGACAGGAGGATCGCAGGTCCCAGGCCAGCCTCAGCAACTTTGTGAGACCTGTTTCAAAATAAAAAAAGGGCTGGGGATATAGCCCAAAGGTATAATGCCCCTGAGTTCAATCCCCAGTACCCCCCCCAAAAGAATAAATAAATAAAAAGGAGAAAGAAATACTGGCTACTGGATTAGTGTTATACCATTACTATCAAGTTCTAAAAAACTCCAATTGTAAAGCCAATTTTTGTTAATTCAACAAGGGGGGGTAACATGAGGGTATAGACTCATATTTGCTACATCTGAATATAGAAACACTGGAAGGATACGCTGGAAGAATGGGGCGTTGGGGTGGGGAACATGAATGGGAATGAGAGCTTTTTTTTTTGCGGGGATTGAACCCAGGGGCGTTCTACCTCCGCACTACACCCCCGGCCCTATTTTTTATACTTTATTTTGAAACCGGGTCTCACAAAGTTGCGGAGGGCCTCACTAAGGAGAGAGAGAGAGAGAGACAGGGAGAGAAAGAGAGCGAAAGAGCTGAGGCTGGCCACAAACCCAGATCCTCCGGTCTCCGCCTCCCAAAGTACTGGGATTACAAGCGTGCGCCACCACACCACCACGCCCGGCTTGGAATGAGAGCTTTTATAATATTTTTATTATTATTTTGTTTATGTATTCCAATATGTTTATATATATTTATATTATTACTTTTAATAATATAAATTATTATTAACAATAATTATCATTAATAATTATTATTAATTATGATTAATAATATTATAAGTATTATAATAGTATAAATTATTATTATATATTTATATTATTTTTATTATTATTTTGTTTATATATTCCAATATGAATATACTACCTACTCAAAAATTAAGTCTATTAAAATAATAAAATTAAATCCAGTGATAACAAGATGTTGGTATTAGGAGGAATATCAGTCTAATGATTATAACAAGCTATGGCATATGTATGATTATAAATACACTTGTTAAGTTTTAAGACTTGTTGAAACTGGGTGGTGAGTACCTAGGGCTTGCTAAACATTATTCTTTTTATATCACTTTGGTAAGATTAAAATATATTCCCCTTCTAAAAATAATTTGTAAAAGATAACTTTATTCCACCAAAATAGTCCATCCTTTAGCTGAGGGGGAAAAGTTGTTACAAAACTGGAGGCCATGTATGGCAATCTGCCGTCACTGCTTATTCATTAATTTCATTACCTGGTATGATTTTAATATTTACAAATGACCAGTCACTTTGATAAAATATGCACAGACATTCATGAAATGCCACACGGTGTGATGCCTGCAGTAAGACATTAATAAGGAAGGCAGATTTCTGACCTCAAGTTGACGTTCCTAAGCTTTGGAAACTTAATGCCAGAGCTGTGGTGACTTTCTGCTTTTGAAAAAAAAAAAACTTTACTCAATGTCCTCTGTTTTCTAGAGACTGTCTTCCTCTCACCCTCTGGGAATTAAATCCACATCAAGCTCAGACCAAGCTGAGTGGTCTGTCCTGGTGAACTGAGGCCCACAGGATGACTCTGACCAATTTCTGTCCTGAGAGAAACCTGTATGACCAGGATAGACTGTGTGCCAGTCACCGGTGCAAGGGCTGCTTTAGGGTTTGGCTCAGGGTCTCAGGAGTGTTCTGAATGCTTGGTAGATCATCAAAAGGAAACCCTTGGTAGAATGGAGGACAAAAGCGATGATCAAGCTGAATGCACTCAGTTTCTTGGGATCACTTAACACTACACAGTCTCATCTGAATCCATGTTTTTTATTCTCTTCTGAAAGTTTATTTAGTAAGGGATTTTAGGTCTGGTGAACTTGGGTATGGGACTTGGCCAAGAAAACTCTCCTCCTCCATTTAAGTTTCAGTGGAAATGCAGCATAGTAAAGCACTGGAAAAAATTCCTAGTTCTACCATCTCAACTAGTTATCATTTCAAGAGCATCCCTGTGTCAGAGACCATGAAACATCCTTCATGGACCTGATCACCAATCCTGACAGTAACCCAGCAAGGGTGTTGCTATTGATTCCACTTTATGAATGAGAACTGAGTGTTAGAGAGTTTAAGTATAAAGGAAATTATTATTATTATTATTATTATTATTATTATTATTATACTGGGGATGGAACTCAGGGGCATTCTACCTCCAAGCTACATCCCCAGCCCCCCTTTTTATTTTTTGTTTTGAAACAGGGTCTCACTAAGTTGCTTAAAGTCTCGCTAAGTTGCTGAGGCTGATTTTGAACCTACAATCCTTCTGTCTGTCTCCCAAGTACTGGGATTACAGGTGTGCACCACCACACCTAGCTAAAGTAAATTATTTAAGGTCATACAGGCCATTTATGGTAGAACCAGTATTCAAATCCACATCTGTCTCATTATGAAGACCATTTCTTTTTCATGACAGCATGTAACCTTTGGCATAATTTTTAGTTTTAGGAAGTTTCAGCTTTAGTAGTTTGAACATTATGAAATTAATATATTAAAATTGACAGACCCACACATACTAATATGTGCTTGGGCATATTTAAGGTCATTTATATGAGCTGTCACTTTAAAAAAACCTCTTGGGAGTGCAAAGCTATTAAAAAAATTAAAATTACATATTCTTGCATACAAAAAAGGAACTAAAAAGTTAAATTGTAACCTCACAGAAATGCATAAATCTTACCACCTTCCTCAGGTTTCATGTCTAATAGTTCATCCATAGGTCCTTTAGAGGAAGGAAAAAAAGAAAAGAACAAAGTATGAGTTAATTTCCTTTTGTAGGAGATTGAGTTAAATTATTGAGTAATTTTCCTTAATCTAGATTACCTGAATATGCATTATATGTAGAGCTTTTGTCTAAGGCAGATAAAATACTTTTCCCATCTTCACCTGTAATATAACATATGCATCTGGTTATCACCAACTCAGCCTGGTGTGCATGTCCATATACTTTCGCAGCACAAGGCAATGCACACCTTCAGTAAGAAATAGCATTCGCCAGCTCACTCACGCAGGGTCCTCAGGCTGTGTTTTATTCCAGCTGTTGGTTATCAATGCATGCAGAATCAGTCCTGAGGCTCTGCTTGGTTTGGTAGATAGCCCAGAAAATTATATGGCATAGGCCTGACAATTCTCCTTCCATGGACAAATGTGTGACTTAAGTAATTGACTATTACTTGATGTTGCTAACGAACTTTAGCCACATGGACCTGGCCAAAGTAAAAAGGCAGATTACTAAATGAAATAAGCCCATTTGAAAAGGCTGCATACTGAGTCCCACAGCATGACATTTTGGAGAAGGCACAAGTATGCAGAGAGTGAAAAAAGATCAGTGGCTGCCAAGGGTTTGGGGGAGGGTAGGATGACTAGGTGGAGCACAGAGGACTTTTAGGGCGCTGAAATATTTTGAATTATCATTGAATTATCAAAATATGTGATGGTAGACAAATGTCGTTTCATATTTTAATATCCTTAATATAACATAAAACATAACATTCATGCAGGAATGAATCAATGTAAACTATGGACTTATAGTGATAATGATGTGTCAATGCAGGTTCATTGATTACAACAGATACATACTCTGGTGCTGAACGTTGACAGGAGAGGCTATGCTTATGTGGTGGCAGGGGGCATATGGGAAAGCTCTGTACTCTGTACTTTGTGCCCAATTGTTCTGTGAACCCCAAACTGCTCTAAACAATAAATTGTATGTGTGCAATAGAACAGCCTTAAAACGGGTTGTTCATATGTTCCTTAGACTTTCTGCAGGTAACATTCTAGGTATATATAAAGTAAGGTGACAGACATTTACAATCTCAAAATATTAGGCAAATACCACACGCAATTGTACTGTACATGGATAGAGGAAATTTGCATTTTTTCCTGTATACTACATATTATATGAACACATAATTTATACAGATTTGTTAACTTGCATACAAATTCCATAAATTGGAGTTTAAATTTTCCCACAGAACTAAATTTATTTTGTCCAACAACCTTGATTCCCACAACATTAATGATTCATGCTGTAGGTCCACTGAGGGACACCGAGGCTGGAAGGCTCAGATCAATATCGCAGAGATCAATACAGAGATCTATGGCCAGCAAGATCAGGCCCAGCCTCTGCACCACTTTTCCCCCCTTTCACGGTCTAGAATACGGTTCTTCTGACCTTTGCCTGGCCCTTTCTGGATTACAGCCTTTGCCCAGGCTGTTTATTTTGCTTTACAAGTCTTGCAATAACACTTGGCTTTAGCTTGTCCCCTGAACCCCTCAAACAGGCAAGGCACCTCTATCACATTCCCACAGCTCTTAGCAAAGTTGGAGTTACCCAATTGTGTGATTACCAGGCTACCATCTGCCTCCCCCTGTGACTGTAAGTTCCAGTCTAGAAGGGTCTGAACGTGTCTGGTGTATGCTGTCTGCCCGGAGCCCGGTGCTGTGCATGCCACAGAGGTGGCCCTCAGTAAACAGCTGCTGTACAAGTGAACAAGTCCCCGAGTACGTGAAGGTGCCTGCTGCACGAGCGGGTGACAGGAAGCCAAGCACTGGAGCAAGACAGTGAGCTGCTTTTGTTTTTCGTTTTTTCCCCTCGGTTGAAAGGCAAATGAAGGAGCGAAGTGGGGGAAGAAAAATGCAGGTGAAGCAAGTGGTTGGAAAAGTAGGAAGGAAGAGGAAAGAGAGGGTGAAGGAGAAGAACGGAACAAAGGGAAAGTTCTAAGATGTGTGTTGCCACCGGCCATAGCATAGACCAGGTGGGGCAGAGATGCAGAGACGGGACATCCTCAGGAGGGACCAGCTGAAGAGGGGTAGGTGATTTTAGTATTCTTTTTAGCACTTGTAAAACACTCTCCTGTATCTCTGAGGACTTCAAGTCCAGATGGAAGCCTCAGAATCACAGTACATTTCTTCCACTAAGGTTTTCCATACCTTTTACCGCTGTTTGAAGTGCAGAGCCAGTGGAAAACCTGGCAGTAATGCAGGGGACAGAAAGCCGAAAGCCCTTCACTGCAGACTGGATCATCTCCCAAGGCTCTGACCCCTTTTCCTAACACACAGTGACCTGAGGGACCTGGTGCCACTCGGTACAGGCAGCGGGAGGAATCACCAGGCAGAGCAGTCTGAGCTCTCCCCATCTGTCCCTAGCAATGACAAACACCACCCACAAATCACAACTCAACTCACCAAAGACCAAACCCTCCTGATGTAATACTATGATCTTTTTTTTTTTTTTTTTTGGTACCGGGGATTGAACCCAGGGGAATTCTACCTCTGAGCTACACCTCAGCCCTTTTTAGTTTTTATTTTAAAATAGGGCCCTGCTAAGTTGTTGAGGCTGGCCTTGAATCTGAGATCCTCCTGTCTCAGCTTCCCAAATACTGGTATTACAGGCATGTGCCACTGCTCCCCACTGCAACACTGTAATCTTACTAAGACCATCTCCACAGCCCATGTGGTGGTTAGAACTAATAAAGGCAATAGCAGAAATATTATCATCTGCTCTGGAAAGAAATAGCTTTCTGCCAGGTCCCACTTGTGGCTGCTTTTGAAATGACCCAGGATGCCACTTTCTGGTTCAAACTGTACAGCTTCTCTCAGCACGCCATAGGGCTGACACGTTGGTATTTGAACATTAAAAACTGAAGCTACAGGAAACAAATCAATATAGTCTTTTCCCAACTGGAAAAGAAGGAAGGCCTAGAGGGAGGTTGCCAAGAAAGAATGCGCTGGCTGGCTGTTGAGCGTTAAGTAGCGTTTCAGAAGCAATTCTAAATGAAAATCAAAACTTACTCTTAAAACTGGAAGATTCCTCGTGTTGGTTTTCATCCTCTAAGGAAATTAATCTTAAAATAAAAATAGAGTTCAGTTGTCAAGTTCTACATATGTTATATTTATGATACAGTAATATTTTCAGGACAATCTTTATTCATTTAGAGAGAGAGAGAGAGAGAGAGAGAGAGAGAGAGAGAGAAAGGTCCACATATAGTAATTTACATGCTATACATTTGCTGGCTTTCTCTCCCATTTTGTAGCAAGTTAATATCTGAATTTGATGTTCCGTAAATATCTAGATGGGTAGTTAGGGATAACTAAGACAGATATATACAATTATCACTTTAAGAACATAGTAAGAGCCTGATGGCCAAGCAGTGGATTGTTCTGACTCCTGGTGTTAGGGAAGAGGACACGTGAGGACTTAAGGCTGGAGACGGGGATGCTCTGGAGTGCAGGCGGACAGTCCCTGCTCCAGCTCTTCCCACGTCTTCACAGACAGACACACCACCGCCTGAGACTCGCTTGGTGCCTCTGAACATTCTTCCTACCACCGTGGTTCGTCTTTACCTGCTATTCCTGAACAAAGTTCTTGTTAAAATTTCAGCCATTTCAAATAGTGACTAGGTTATACTTTTTGAGCATTTAAAAATAAAGTACTAAAATATTTGGGAAATCTGAAATGAAATGAATCAAGAAAACCCAAGGTAATTCTCTTCTGAGTAATGGTTAGTGCTTTATTTTGACCACCTTAACTTATATGGTGCAAAGGAGGTGCTGGGACCCACCCTGGGCTCTTCCTGTCACTGTGCAGGGGGCCGTGGGTAGCCCCTTAACCTCTCTGAGCCTCACTTCCATTCTTTACATAATAGGGAAATGCTTACAGTGGCTACCTTGAGGGATACCTGAGAATGAGTAATGCAAATAAAGCCCCTAGCTTGTAGTAGGTGCTCATTTAATGGTAGCTAACATTATTACCCTTCCCAGGAAAAGATTAAACAGGTTTCTCCTAGGAAACCAACTGTACTACTAGATCCAACTTATATTCTACAGCCTGTTCAATAATGAAAACTTGTCTTTGTTCTGCACTGGAGAAATTTTCTAGTATTTGCTTTAAAATTAAAAGGGGCTAATATTGGCAGCAAACATTTCTATAGGACACCAAAATATATCTGAACCTTTATTTGGTAATACTGTAAAGACGTAAGCCTGTTTTACCACAAAATTGTCATCTAAATTCTGTGTGCATATAGAAAAGGAATGGTGAACAGGGGCCAGGTGATCTACTTCGCTTTAGGTCGGCCAGTTCAAAGATGAAGTACATTCCTGCAGGCTACTCCATCTCCACAGAGCATGACATGGATTCACATTTAAACCTCCTCCTCACTGTATTGGATTAGGAACCGTCTGCTACCTCTGTTGAAAAGTTCACCCAGTCATTATGTATATGCCAGGAGGTACCTTGCTTGTAAAGAGGTAAGAAATGGAGACAGGGCGGTCAGTTCCTGCCCTTGCAGCTTTCTCTGCTTCACAGAGGAGAACACAAAGTCTAAACAGTGAAAACACAATGTCACCACCCAACACTTTTGTAGGATAATACCTCAGTGCTGTATGTACTACTAAAGCAATTTCAGAAGTCATCAGCTTCTAGGACAGAAAAGCTGGGGGATTTCCTGTCTAGGACAACATCCTATGAATGACAGTGACCTCAAGAAACCAGAGAGAACGCGAAGCTGGAGCTAAGGCTGCCAGACAGAGCCAGGCAGTGTGGAGACATTGCCCTTTCCTGCCCCAGTCAACTCTGCACAAGTGTGCCCTTTCTGAGGACCCTGGGAATGGGTCTCTTCCTGGGACAGGCGAGGCATGGGCTGGCCGGGACATTGCTGGGGGAGCTTGGCCTCAAGGTTCATACATCTACTTAGAGGAGTGAGGAAGAGAGCCAGTGGCTCTCTCTCAGACTGCATGAGAAGGAGCCCAGGACTTACTGACTTGGCTCCTGCCCTGCCGTGTCTGTGCTCCCCTGCTGGGTGATCTTCTTCTTTTCTTCTTTCTCAACTAGTTTTTTCATAGGGTCTTGTAAGCTCTTGATCATGAGCCATACATAGATAAAGAAAAAGAAAAAGAAAAAAAATGTCATCAATAAAAAAATTCAATTGCCATTGATCCCAGCAACCAAACCTCGAATCACAGGTATTGGGAAATTACCCTGGACCAATCATGTGGACAGAAAGGAAATTTTACATGGTGAAGAAACAATATTTTCAGACTCATCCAAGAAATACTGGCTTAAAAAGGAAAGTTGATTTGCACACTGGGTTTGTGTTTTCCCTTTTGTGATAAGTTATTCAAAAGAAGGCCTTTTGGCTATTGCTAACTTTATTTTCCCACTTCAACATGCAGCTAAGATAAACCTTCTGTTCTGCTCGCGGCCCACGCATTGACAGTCGGAGCTCCCCCCGCCACCGCCATCACAGATGAGACAATTTCATTTTATTTTTAATTTTGTTTGCTATTTTGCAATCTAAAAACTGCCTTTAAAAAAATAACAGAAAACAAAACCTTTTTTTTAAAAAAACCCCAAATAGTGTCTTAACATATTCTGACAACTTAACGCCCACGCGTGGACAGAACAGGTGCGTTCAAATCTTTGTAGCTTAAAAATGGGTGAGCGTCTTTTTCTTGGCACATCATTTGTTGGAGTTACTGTTTTCAAGGTTCATTAAATATTTAAGGAGAGATTTTTTGTTTTTAAAGCAAGTGCCTACAAACTGCACACCAGTGACAAAGACCAGGAAAGAAAAAGCAAAACATTTCTTTAACAGCTGAATAATGAGTTATACAAAAAGATCTCTATTTCTGGCCCTAATTAAAGTACAGACCTATGAATACAAAAGGAACATCTCAAGATACTTCTCTTCCTTATTTTCAGAACTACAAAACTCCAAGTTCTCATCCTTTGGGCTTTCACCTCTCTTGTGTTTGTCTCCCTCCTGTCGGTCACTTCTCCAGTGTGACATACACACAGAAGGAGGCGGGCAAGTTTCATAGCCAACTCAGATTAATTAGTAATGGCTGACTGGAGACCAAGTGAAGGTGGGTCTAAGGCTGTGTCCAAGCAGAGTAGAGCTGTGACTGATTCTGGAGTCTGCCATGGACACCAGATGGATATTGGAGTTGCCCCCTCTGACTGCCAGCCCTGGTTCACTCTTTGCACAGGGTAATTTTGCTAAAATACCCATGCCATCATGTTATCCCTTTCCTCAAGTACTCACAATGGTTTCTGGTTTATTTCCACTTCTAGTCTTGAAACTCTCTGCCTGATTTTAAACATCTTCTAAAAATGATTCTATTTTCACTATCTCAGTGGGCTTCCCAAACATGAGCTTTCCATTCAATTAGGCCGGTCTCCTCCTAGTCTCCTGTGTACTTGCTGCTCCCTTCCTATCTTCATTCGTTCTATTTCTCCACCCTCAAAAGTCCTGTAAGTCTTTTCAAAGCCCAGATCAATTACCACTATTTTCCATAAAGCTTCACTAAGCACACAAAATTCGAGAAAGTCCTTTTGTCTTCAACCTGTATTTACAGTCTTATTAATATTTGATCATATCTATCTGGTATATTCCCTCCCTCCCTCCCTCTCTCTCTTAGTGCTGGGAATTGAATCCAGGAGCATTCTACCTCTGAGCTACACCCCCCAGCCCCATTTTTTTTTTTTTGAAACAGTGTCTTGCTAAGTTGCCGAGGCGGGTCTCGAGCCTGTAACCTTCCTGTCTCAGCTCTCATATACTGGGATTACAGGCGTGCACCACCATGCCTGGCCTGTTTTGTCCCTTATTTTTTTTTATTAGAAAAATAATAAAACCATATGCATAAAGTTTAGAAAATACAAAAAATAAGAATTATTGATAATTGCATTCCCCTGAAATGAGATATTTTCATATACTTCCCTTTTTTTTGTGGTACCGGGGACTGAACCCAGGGCTTTCTACCTCTGAGCTACACCCCCGGCCCTATTTTTTATACTTTATGTTGAAACCAGGTCTCACGAAGTTGCGGAGGGCCTCGCTAAGTAGCTGAGGCTGGCCAGGAACCCGGATCCTCCGGTCTCTGCCTCCCAAGTACTGGAATTACAAGTGTGCGCCACCATGCCCGGCTGTATCTATATATTTTATATACTTTAGATGTCCTCTTAACCAATAAAATTTGTGTAGGTATTCATAATATAAAAGTTTATTAGAGAGGCGTATATAAGGTGATTTTACATATTTTAAATATTTAATATTAAACTGAAATATTTAACTGTGTATTCATTTACCAGTATTCTAATATAGGATGCAGGTCTTTTCTTTAAGTATATGTCCCCTGTTTGGAATTCTGAAGGGTTTTCTTGCATAAAGCACATCTATAAGTATTGCCATCAGTTTTAATGACTCCCTACTTCTGGACATTTAAATTAGTACATTCATTCAGCAAATCGTTTTTGAGCACCTATCAAGTGCCGGGTACTGCTTTGGGTGTTTTGGAAATGCTGGTGAATGAGACAGACAAAATTATCAGCTAGTGATAGGCCTAGGCAGACCATTAAAATAGAGGGATAGAAAGTGACGGGGTCATTACTGCAGTGAGCAGGACGTCCTCTCTTGGAAGTGACATTTCAACCAAGAGCTAAATGACAAGAAGGAGCCAGCTATGTGCAGCTCTGGGAGAAGAGGGGCCCCAGATGCAAAGCCCCAAAGGTGGGAATAGCTTGGCTTGTTTGAGGAACAAAAAGGAGATGCCTGTGGGGCTGCGGTGCAGTTGGCAAGAGTACAAGTCTTGTGAGACCAGGATAAAGAGGCCAGCAGGGTCGCACAGCGAGGACATTCCTCCACTCAGATTCATCAATATTTAACATTTCTCCCCATTTGTTTCATCATATTCTTTTGCTCTCTGTGTCTCTCTAATGCATGACAACTAAATGCAATACATGATCCTTTGCTCCAGCCTGGACCAGAGGGGAAATGCAACAAAGCACAGTTGTAGAACAAATGAGACAATGGATATGGGCTGTAGTCTAGATGGTCATGATTTTTTTATAGACCCCGAAGCATCCGGAAAAGTGGCATGTGTGTGCGTGCACTTTGGAAATGTGCAACCATGAGCGGAGTTCATCAGATGTCAAGGACCTACTCTTTTCAATAGCTCTGCCAATCACAGCATTTTATTCACCCCCTACCCCACCCCCTTACAGCAGTTTGATTCCCCACAGAATGGTCCAACTCTGGTCACAGTGAAGCCAGGAATGTTTTCAGCCAAGGTTCTGATGCCTCCCAGGACTCACTCTGAGATTCTGTGACACTTGCCCAGGCCTCCTGGTTTGCTCAATTATCTTCTCATTGTGTTTCCTTTTTAATCAATCAACACTAGGCAGGGCCAGGACGAGACTGCTTCAGCTGGCTGCAGGGAGCTGAGCTGCCACAGCCCTCGCCTAAACCCCTGAGATGCCCTTGACAGCTCCACGGTTATCATCCCTTCTGTCTCCAGCCTGACCTCCCCTCCTGACCACACTTGAGCAGCTCCCAGACAATCCCTTTGTAATGTAAACCACTCATTCCTTCTTTTCAACCCCTTCCCCTGTTGGGCCATTAGCAGGGACTCAATTGTTGGCTCCCTGTCACCTCGATCACAGTTAAGACACTATTGTGCTTCCCCAACAGAATGGCTGCAGTTCCAATTGCTACTTTAATTTATTATTAATAATTCCTGTGACAATCGCTCCTCTCCTCCTACAGTACCATTGTCCCTATAACAATTTGACTTTTGCAGTTCGAGAGAGGTGCTAAATATATCCTTGCTGGTTGGTAAATTAATGTGCATAAGGTTAAATGGAAAAATAAGTTCTCTTTAGCGAGGAAATGTAAAGACTCAAGGGAATAATATAATACGGTTTAGGAAACCATAAGTACAATTAATATGAGCACATGGACTTATTTATTAAATATTAGAACTTTGAACCAGGGGAGTCTTGTGGACACACACACACACACACACACAACACACACACACACACACCAGCTTAACTGACATATAATTCACATGCCAGAGAATTCAAACATTTTTAAAGTGTGCAAGTCAATGATGTAGAGTACGTTCATGGATGTGTACGACCATCACCATAATCAATTTTAGCACATTTTTCAAGGGGCAGCTCTTGAAGCAAGAAAGAGTTTTTAAATTAAACTAAGGTAAATACTTTTTTTCTATATAGTTAGGAAAAAAATACCACCACACATGGAACTTGCTTCTTACAAAAGATGGTGTACATTGAAGACTTAAAGAGTTCAGGAACTCAAGAGGATCCTGGAGGACAAATCATGTCCCCTTCTTCCCTGAAAATTAGTCCCTGGCTGTGACTGTCAGATACAATGCATTCTGCAGGGTGTCTCAGCACTCTCCCCAAGGACGGTTACAAAGCCTCAGGCTGGGGGTGGGGAGGGGGTTCAGGTGAATCCTCCAGATTCCTTTGGAGTCCTCCACTCAGCAGAAAATCTTTAACTCTACAGCCTCCGTAAAAGTCAGGTGACAGAATTTTCAGGGTGACAGGAACACCTCCTCAGGCAAAATGAATAGAAAGGGTCTGGTTGGCTGTGTCCAGTTGAGGCAGGCTTCAGACGAAACCCTTTCCAATCATGGCTGATGGAAGCCACCTTTGAATTCATATCCAGGAACAAAAACTACAAAGCATTTTGCATCTAAAAAGCCCAAGCCCACTCGGTCCTTCATTAAAATTGCTTGTGAAAATCGCTGTGTATTCGTAGCACACAGCACCATACAAGACTGAAAGGTTCTCTGCGGAGGAAAGAATGTTTTTAGACTAAGTAACCTTTCTCTGTTAAGGCTGCACCAACATGCTAATAGTTTCCATCAATGCTTTAAATGGTTTCAGGAAGCACACACACAGTATATAAGATCAGCGTGACAGAGGAAAACGCAGACCCAGCTTACAAAAGTGTCTTAGAAAGGAAACAGCTTAATATAATAATGGGAGTTACTACTTCCTGTATTAGGAAAATAAAAGCAACAACAACATTCATCTGAATGAAAGCAAAACTACTCGGCACAACAAATTTCACAGACAAAAGGCCAGCAGCCAGTTCTAATAACCTAAATTTAAAGTCTAAGCTAGACAACCGAGTAACATTTCCTCTAATCTTTAATTATGATACTTAATTTTCTCATGCTCTTTTCCATTAATTACACTGTATGCTTATGAAGGTGCCAAATAATTGTCAATGAAAGGAAATAAAAGTGTTCAAAATAGTGGGGCCTGGTTAAAAGATGCTGCACTCAGTTGGGAGTGTGTATGCTTGTATTTATGTAATTGGTAGCACATGAGAAATAAACAGCAGAAGCCACGATGTGTATGAGCCATGCAATTTATGGACATTTAGGGCATGCCCTCTCCCTCCACACCGTGCACTTTATAAAGACGCCATTAATCTAGGATGGAAGGTAATCTTGAATTATATTGTAGAACATAAAGGTAAAATTAGAGAAAAATAATCACAACAGTAAATAAGACATGTAATCTGATTCTTTAAAATAAGATGGAAAATTGGTAGTTGGAAGGCACCATAGTGTCTTGGAAAGAGATGGTCTTTGGGAACAGATCGAGCTGTGATGTGGACCTGGTCCTCACTGCTTGTGGGCCTCTGTCTACCCATCAGAACAATGGAGGGATGTTTGTGAGGATAAACTGGGGAAACGCTTCTACACAGTTCCAGGTTCAAAATCAGCACTCCAAACGGTGTGTTCTTATCGATGGCTTTTAAAGTCTGATGGAGTTAGATGTCTCAAGGGCTTGTCCTGTGTTAGGTACTGCACTCTCCATGTTTTATGCGTGGCATTTCACAAAAGTGGAAAAACTTTATATTCTTAATTTCCTGACATGCAAATGGAGAGGTGAAGTAACTTGCTTCAGGCTATTCAACCATGAGCAGGTAAAAACAGTATTTGAATCCAGGTCTATAAAATTCTACAACTTGTTAGGAAATATGAGCCAAGAACATTTACTGAACTTCCTTTCCCCCCCTCTTTTCGTGGTACTCGGGATTCAACCCAGTGGTACTCTACCACTGAGCTAGGTCCCCAGCCCTTTTAATTTAATTTATTTATTTTATATATTTAATTAATTTATTTAATTCCAGGCTGGCCTTGAACTTGTGATCCTCCTGCCTCAGCCTCCAGAGTTACTGGGATTACAGGCTGGCTGACCTCCCCTTTCAATGAGAAGCACCCAGGAGATGGAGAGAACTTCATTCCAAATTTAAAGAGTCCCACGTTCTGTTCCCAGGTCTCTGACGGACTGCCATGTCAATTAGGCTTTTCATCTACAAGCACTCACTTCAAAGTGGTGTTTTTAATTGAAAGTTTCTGCCTGTACTTTTTAAAGGTGGCACTTCTTTCTCCTGCCCGCTTGCCTCACAGTGCCATGGGAAGCAGGGTGGAAAAAGCCAGAGCTTTCCAGTTCCCAGGCGTGCCACATACTGCATGTGGCCTTGGGCAGACGACTAGACATCTCTGAGCTGAAGTTTCCTCATTTGAAGCATGAGAACCAGACCAAATCTACCCAACGTCCCAAGGTTAATTCGAGGGCTAAAATACATGCGCTTCCTATATGCCAATGGCTAACCTAACAGTACCATTAATTTTTTTTACTAACCTTGGTGCATTAGAGTCTCGTATATTATATGGCAAACTCTCCTAGACATTATTTCACCTCACCCTTGGGAGAGTGTCTGGCACAGAGCAACTACCAGCACAATGGTAATATTTTTTCCTTTCGCCTCAAAGAAGATTTAGAGAAGAAGTAAGATGGGGGAAGGGGAAGACTCAGGATGCTGTGAGGAGGGTCTGAGCGACCAGCTGCCTGGGAGAACTAATGCCAATCACCATAAGGCACAGATGAACCAATGACAGGCCGCGCCCGGACTCGGCCACCTTGGATTTCAGTGGCGGTCTTGGTCAGCTCATCTATTCCCTCCTCCCCAGTGACCTGGATGCATCCCAACTTGCTGTTTCCAATGATCTGGCCTGGAGCAGCTTAGGAAAAAAGAAGAAGAAAAAAAGCTTTGCTAAATGCCCTGTAAAGTAATGACACCGAGAGAAAACTTGAAAGTCTAAAAGGATATTCTGGGCGCTCGCCATGCGTAATTGCCTTGTTGGGACTGGGAACCAAAATAGCATTGCAGGGATATTTACCCAATTTTCATAAAAACTATTATGGCTTTATTTTCAAAGCAAGTAACTGCAGAGCCATGTGGCCTGTCGGTAAATGTTCAAATGATTAACTGAGAAATGTGGAGGTGGGTGGAAGAAGGCTGCTAGGCATACGAATTTGAGAAAAACAAAATTGAGTCAAGGATGTTTTTTGAATTCTGAAAACGCAAAGCATTTTGGTCTTCAGAATGACGTCCTTTAGAACAGGGACTTACACCCTGAGAGAGAGAGAGAGAGAAAAGGAAACATTGGCACATCTGTTTTCAACGGTTATTTTTGAACACGCTCTAGAGTTTTGTTTTCAAATTCGGGTTTCCTTAGAGTTAAAATCTTGGCACAGAACAAGAGCCAGTTGCAAAGCCAAATTGCATCTTGTAGAATTAGCCCAGTTGCAGAGACGGCAAGTCCTCCCGCCTCCCAGGCTCGTAGGCCTGCCCAGCCCTCTCCTTCCCCGGTGGGAACTCTGTGAGCCCAGACCAAGGCCTGCGGGGCTGAAGGACAGGTTTGGGAATGGAGCTGCCAGAGTGTATGTGGCAGCCAGGGAGGGAGTGCGTCGGATTACCCTGAGGCGAGGTCTGGTGAGACCTCTTATCCCTCTGCCTTTCACAGCCTTCCTGTGAAACTCACTATAAAACTAACAATGCAGGACGAAAATGGTGAGTGAAAAAGTCACTTATGCTGCGCTACTGAAGCTAGTCAGCCACCTCAACAAACTCTCCTCTGTGGATGCTCCCAATGGCTGGCTTCTGGATCCTCTACAGAATTCTTTTATTTTTATTTTTGTGGTACTGGGGATTGAACCCAGGGGTGTTCTACCTCTGAGCTACACCTCTAGCCCTATTTTACAGAATTCTTGGTAAGTCCATCTTCATCACCACCATGGTGTTCCTGGAGCCTTTATCCCTAGGACTGCATGCTCCCCTCCACTACCACCACCACCATTACCTCCACCACCACTCTCACCACCAGCACTGTACCACTAGGTCTGGCTGGCTCTAGGGCTTCTTCTAGTACAGGCTTTGCTTTATCACATAACCAGAGAACATGAAGAGCAAAGTACAAAACCTGGTGTTCTTTCCTTCCAACAACCCCGGAGTGGAGTGCGTCACAGGAACATACTTCAAAACTGGCCATTTTCATTCAATGTGCAGGCACCCTGATGTCTTTACAAATAGAGAGGCAGGAGGTCATGTCTTCCCCTCAGCCAGCCCCTGGAAGAGCGTCCATAGAGCTGCGAATGGCCCGGCCCTCGCTTCTCTACAACTCTGCCACTGCCAGTGTGCCAGGTAGAGCAGGAAAGTCTATTTGTATTACTTGTATCAATGGATACAAATTCGATTTTTCCAGGGGAAAGTCACTTGACTCCTGAGGGGCATTTCTTTTTCTTTTTCTTTTTCTTTTTAAATATTTGACTGATGCCTGTTCTGGATCAGTGGAGAAATGTGTAAGTAAGTAACATCCTAGGAGGACGAAGTGAACCAACCACATCTAAGGGCTGGCAATTTAAGACAGGGTTCTGCTTTCCCAACAAGACAGAATTTCATTTAGTTTCTTTAAAAATGCTTTACACTCGGTCTAAATTACTCTCTCAAAGAAGGGACAATGCTTTCAAGGTCTGGTAAGTTACATTCCACTCATATCCCTAGGACTTGATAATTTCTACCATGTGAAGACATTCCCAGATGATTTGGAATCGGTGTAAAATTCATACGTTAATGATAATTCATGCAAAATGTGCATGTTTAGTAACATGTCAGTGAATCAATACGTGTTTGTTGTTTGAAATATAAGGGAATTGCTTCTTTCATTGGAAAACACTTCGAAGATAGTCTCTGCTTTAAATTTGAGCTGTTAAAATTATTTGGTTTAAATTCTTTTGGAATATTAAATTTCAAAGCTAATTTTTCCATAAATTAAAATGCTACAAAAATTGATTTATTATAAAATTAAAATGTAGCCAGGCATGGTGGTGCACACTTGTAATCCCAGTACTTGGGAGGTTGAGACCGGAGGATCCGGGTTCGCGGTTAGCCTCAGCTACTTAGGCCCTCTGCAACTTAGTGAGACCCTGTTTCAAAATAAAGAATAAAAAATAATAGGGCTGGGGATATAGCTCAGAGGTAGAATGCCCCTGGATTCAATCCCTAGTACCGCAAAAAGTAAAATAAAATGAAATAAAATAAAAATGTCAAAGAAACATGTCAATAAAGGTAAATTTAGTATAATCATATGAGGGCCTGGGCATAAAGCAATAGCTGTTGTCGCCTAAAGCATTACCACAAAGTGTCACAACTGTCATTTAGATATTTTTCAAGTTGTATAAGATAGAGACTCAAAATTCACTTTTATAATACAATTATTTTGTAAGAGAACTATTATGTATTTCTTAGACTAAGGCTCCTTTGGAGTAAAACTTTGAACTTCTAGGGCCAGGAGTTCCCTCCCTGTAATAATGCAGCCAGAGAGTCTTGCCTCTAAACAGGATGCACCAAGTGTTTAACACATTAATTATCATCCTTCATCAAGCATAAAACTAACAGTCAGGAAATACAGCTGCAATGGCACAATTACCAACACACTCAGAATACACCCTGAAGCAAAGAAAACAAATGGCTTGCTTTTCATTAACAGAGCTTGGCAACCCTCTCCAAAGACAATGTTTTCTTTCCAGTCAGAGTCCCAAAAGGCATTTAAGGGGCTATTTGCTTAGGTAAACCCAGAGAACAAATTAATCGTAAAAACACTGACCAAAATTTAAAAACATCCACTATCAATATACGTCATTCAAAAATGATATCTATTAAAAGATGACTTGAGAAAGTAAAAATCTTACAAATATAGGGGTTATATTTGTTTTGTTTTTCTTTTTTGGTGCTGGGGATTGGACCTAGGAGCACTCTACCTCTGAACTACACCCCCAGTCCTATTTTATTTTTTATTGGGAAACAAGGTCTCACTAGGCTGACAAGGGCCTCGCAAAGTTGCTGAGGCAGGCCTAGAACCTGTGATCCTCCCATCTCAGCCTCCCAAGTACTGGGATTACAGGCATGTATCATCAGGCCTGGCTCCTTTTTATTTTTTTATTTTGAAATAGGGTCTCTATAATTTGCTGAGACTGGCCTCAGACCTGTAATCCTCCTGTCTCTGCCTCCCAAGTACTTGGTGTGCACCACCATCTAGGACATGCATTTTATTTTATTTTATTTTATTTTTTTGCGGTACCGGGGATTGAACGCAGGGGTGTTCTACCTCTGCACTACACCCCCGGCCCTATTTTTTATTTTTACTTTATTTTGAAACCGGGTCTCACGAGGTTGCGGAGGGCCTCATTAAGTAGAGAGAAAGAGAGAGAGAGAGAGAGAGAGAGAGAGAGAGAGACGGAGAGAGAGAGAGAGAGAGAGCTGAGGCTGGCTGCGAACCCGGATCCTCCGGTCTCCGCCTCCCAAAGTACTGGGATTACAAGCGTGCGCCACCACGCCCGGCTAGGACACGCATTTTAAAACAATATTAGTGCAGAGGGTTGAGCAGTCAAACCATATCCTTGTACTTGACCATTATGCATAGGTATTTATAGTTCATTTTAATGTTTTAAGGCATACAATTTGATATGCAAGTGTCTCTATCTAAAAAATAATAGTTCTGTATAACAGTATCCCATTGTGTATATCAGATTTGAGTCCATATAAAATAATTAGCTATCATCTTGAGATTCTAACATGTCATCACCAAAAGCGTGGATGAACAGCATTCTAGAGAGGTGATAAAAGAACAGTTTATTTGGTTAGTTTCTGGGCACTTCTTCTTAATATTACTATAACGTCATTATATTTTAACAGATGCATTACTCCTTACTAAGATTATATTACAATTAAACTATGAACTATCACTTAAACCATAATTTAAGGAAAGCTCTAGGGATATAAAAGGTAATGGAAACTCATCTGCCCAGAGTACTCGTAATTATGTCCTGAACCACGGCTGTCAAACTTTCACTAAATTCTCTGCCCAGAAAGCCTCTAATGTAGTCAGCTTGATCCTCTCTGCGGGGTAAAGAGCATGGCAAAAATTAAGGAGCCATATTTCCCTCCACTCAGGAGGCCAGGGATACACATATGGGTTCTTCCGTGTTTGTGGCCCAACTTCAATGTCATGAATTTATGTTGTACTTTATATGCGATTAACTCAAACATGAAGTTCTTCTGAATTATTTTTGGGGTAGGCACCATTTCATCTTCCACCTGGCCAATTTACATTATGTATAGCTGTCTTTGAAAAGACAGATAACCTTTGGTATTGTATAAAAAATAAAACCTAATGCCCTAACATGCCTTATAGAAGGGTAATCCACGGGATTCTGCTCACGCCGTGCATGAATTGTGAATAGCATGAGTTATAATCTTAACCAATCTGCCTTGGTGTGGATGGTTACTTCCTAAGGTGCTGAAAGCAGCAGTAAATCACAGAGAAGAAATGCAGCCCCTCCCAACAAGTGTAACACTGCCAGTGTAGAGAAGGCTGCTGGCTGACCATGTGCACAACACTGGGCTACAGAAAGGAGGTTGCATGAGAAACAAAAGGTCCCCTAGCGGGGCACAGTGGTGCATGCCTGTAATCCCACCAATTTGGGAGGCTGAGGCAGGAGAATCACAAGTTTGAGGCCAGCCAGGGCAACAAGTAAGACCCTGTTTCAAAATAAAATATGACCGAGGGTGTAGCTCAGTGCTAGAGTACGCCTGGGTTCAATCCCCAGGCCAAAAAAAAAAAAAAAAGTTCCTGTTACATGCTTACAGTTGACAAAGCCAGCCAACACATATTCTGAATGTATTTACCTTGCAGCATGTCAACTGAGCGCCATAAATAGGCGAGGGATGAGTAGGAGAAACAACTCCATGCCAGGTGTCCTGCCTGGAGTCGGCTCAGGTGTATCATAGGGTGAGTGGACGCTTGGGTTCCTCCTGGGACCTTCATTTTAAGGCCAGGTCTTAAAGAGTTTCTGTCTCAGTACTTTTGTAGATGCAGTGATACCATAAACATCTCAAAATTAAAGCAGCATTTTAAGGCAAAAAAAGGCTTTTTAATGTTTTGTCAAGCAAGGTGATAATGCACTTATAAATTGCCTGAAAAATTAGAAGCAAAGCAATTTCAAGGTGAACTTTAGCTAGTCCTGGCCTGATATTTTTCTTTCAAAGATATGACCTGGCAACAAAGCACCCACTGTTCTCTTACCATTCTTAAAATCCTTTTGGAACTAAAATGACTTCCTTATCTTGATATGCACTCATCTCCAGTAACCATTAGAGAGAAAAATAATTCCAATTCAGTTTCAATACTGAGAATCACATGCTGTGCATGTGTTCCTTCCGAGCGGAGAAGTCCTTGAGTTTAGTGTTGCTTTTTCAAGTAGAAATTATTACTGCAATCTTATGGAAAAATCCAATTCTATGTTGGATGACACTCTCAGAATAAAAAGAGTCTTTAGAAGCAAGGGAGGAAAAAAATGTACCTTCTCAGGTTAGCACATTTGAATTTAATAATTAAAAAGTAGGGCTGGGGTTGTAGGGTAATGGTAGAGCACTTGCCTAGCATGTGTGAGGACTTAAGTTCAATCCCCAGCACTGCAAAACAAACAAACAAACAAACAAACAAACAGTCACTGAGTTCACCACAATTTAAGTCCCATTCAGGTACACCCTGGGCTCAATTTGTGCTTTTGGATTGTAATGGTTTAACATGGTACTGAATCCTGATGAGTGAAAAAGACCCCACCAGGGAGCACAGTTCTCTCTTTGACAGTTGGGGTCTTAGAATAACAATGCTCACTGCAATGGACATTGCTTGTAATACAAACAAAACTTGACTTTTCATACTCGTGGCCACTCTAGCTTTCATACCTTTAGCGTAGTGAATTCATAGGGTTGATAACCTTTGAAGCTCTCATGGATGGCAGCCATAGTGTGAGAAGTTTTCTCCCAAAAATGAAGCAGAGTGGTCTGAAAAGAGAGACAGTCAAGCTATTAATTTTTTTGTAGTATTGAGTACTGAACCCAGTGGCATTCTACCTCTGAGCTACACCCCAGTCCTATATATATATATATATATATATATATATTTTATTTTGAAACAGGTATTGCTACGTTGCTGAGGGTCTGAGTTGCTGAGGCTGGTCTCAAACCTGTGATCCTCCTGTCTCAGCCTCCCAAGTCCTGGGATTACAGGCATGTGCCACTGCACTCAGCTTTCTATTCATGTTGGAATGCTATTAATGTTGCTATTAATGTTGGTTCTTGCATGGGGCCCCAGAGAAGTGTGCCATCTGTAGCTTTCAAGGTCCTCTGCTATATGATTCTGACTCATTTCTGCAGCTTATTCTGGCTCTGTGTCCACCTACATCATGCATTACAGCCAAACTAAATGCCTCCCTTGGCTTCTGTTACTCCCACCTGGGACCCTCTCCTCTCTATTCTCTTTATCTTATCCAATCTATCCTCCAAAACCCAGGGCTAATCATGAATCTAGTTTTGTGATTCCTAAAATGACCCAATCTCTCTCTCTTCAAACCCTCACTGGCTTTCTTACAACTCTTCACTCTCTGTTCTGTCCTAGAGTTTAGGAAATATAGTCAGACTTTACTGTCTCTAATTTTCTTCCCAAATTTTGAGCTCTTTGAGGAAAAGGAACCTGATCTTATCAATTTTCACATTCCCCACTATGACTTGCATTGAGTATTCACACTTAGCATCAATAGCACTGTCGACGGACAGAAGTGCTGTCCTGAAGGGACTCAGAGACTCTTAGAGGAGACAAAAACAAGTGCATTGAATAATGCCAAGCTAAGAAGGAAAGTATGCCATGAGACATACAGTACAACACTGAGTGAGTTCAGAGGAGGCCTACTGGAGGATGCGACATTTGGTCTGGCACACTGAAAAGAGGAGAACTTGGAGAGGCACAGATGGAACAGAAAGGTGCTCCAGGCAGAAAGGACTCCCAGAATAAGTGCAGGGGAGTGGGAAATTACAGTGTATTCACAGGGGAATAGCTGCTACTGTACTCAGCTTGATTGAACTGTAGGACTCTAGGAAGGCAGAGATGTGGGGAGCAAATTATGAGAAAGGCATTCCAAACTTCATAATGTCCAAACCATGCTTTGAGCTCGAACATCATTTCCCTGTTATCTAAGCTTCATGTCAGCCTCTGTTCATTGGAACAAGCTTCATTTTGTTACCTGGTATGTTGCTAGCATGTGAGACAAGAGATTGCATCTGCTTGCTCCGAGAAGATCCACTTTTTGACACACATCCATCTTCAACTTGTCAAAATTTTTCTTTGCAAGGCGTACTTGTGTCTGTACCTATGGAAGTAAAAGGGAATCTTTGAGCCACTTGAACCCTTAAGTAGTTGATCAAATTATGTTATGTGCATGTACGGATATGAAACGATGAATTCCACTATTATGCATAACTATAATGCATCAGTAAAAAAATTTTAAAAGCAGTTAAAATTTGCAGGTGAGAAAAGACTAATAGGAGGGTTTTTCTTTTTCTTATAAGAATACATCTTTAAAAATTCTAGGCAAAAGAGAAAATTCTATAGCCTCTCTCTCTCTCTCTCTCTCTCTCTCTCTCTCTCCTGAGGATTGAACCCAGGAGTCTTCTATCTCTGGGATACACCCTGGCCCTTTCTAAAATTTTTTATTTTTAAACAGGGTTTTTCTAAGTTCCTGAGGGCCTTGCTAAGTTGCTGAGGATGGCCTTGAACCTGCGATCCTTTTGTCTCAGCCTCCCAAGTACTGGGATTATAGTTGTGTGCCCATCATACCTGGCTAATATCTACTTTTTACCTCCAAAGGACCTAAAGGAGAGTAGTGAACATTATGGCCTTAGAACAGGCTTACCATTCTAGTTATGTTTTTCTTGGACTAATGTTACAATTCCTGTCTTCTCAAGGCACTTTAAAGCTAACCGCAGTTGGGGAAGTGTGCAGACACCCAGGGTGTTTGCTGCACGATTCTCCTATAGTCCTTGGAAGCCGAGTTCCCATACATTCTTCACTCAGCTTTCCCTAATGATGATATCTTACACTGTGTATGTCATAATGAAGAAATTATCATCGATACAATCCTACTTACTAATCTAGACTTTATTTGGATTCCATCTGTTTTTCCACTAATGTTCTTCTTCTGTTCCAGGAGTCATTCTAGGATACCATACCAGGAAACTTTGCCACAGCCTAAAAAACTATCTTCACTAACAAACTTTTAATTTTTAGTATTGAGTAATGTACACTAGCAATCCTCCATCCATCCCTGAACTATACACTAATCCAGGGAAGGATAGAAGGCCAGGAAAAGAGCCAAAAATGTCATTTCTATATATTATTTTATAATGAAAGAGTTTAAATTTTTAATATAGCTATTTTTAAAAATTGTAAAGTCAAAATTTCCCTTTCCTCCAATCCAAAGTGTCACCATATCATATTTTGGCCAGGGAAAGCCAGCCAAATTTTGTTGAAATCACTTTATTGAGGTATAACTGACAAATCAAAAGCTGTATATATTTAATGTATTCAACTTGATGAGTTCAAATTTAATTTATCTCAGATAATTCATGAAGTTGTATATGCTAGGTGGGTAAGTGAGAGTTGGAAACAAAACTAACTTATGATAGCTCTTTCATCATAAGAGAGAAGGGGGCATGGACTGTCTATCCTGCCCACCACTGTGTCACCTGGCAACCTGGTGCAGAACAGGTACTGAGTACTCACTTGGTGACTGAATGAGGAACGTTTTTAGGCCATGTCAAAAGGTGCATATTAGAGTATAATCTTTAAAGTGGTTTTAGAAGTGGTGACTTTATTTTTTCATGAAAATACACATGTAGATTGTTTGAACTAGAACAAATTAACTTTACCACTAGTGCTACTAACATATCCACAACCTGTATAATTGTAAGGCATTATACAATAATAGTAATAATAATAGCAAATTTAGTGATTGACACACTTTTCTTACCACATGCCAAGGTTATTCCATTTGGCTGCCATGATTACCTTTTCTGACTGGTGAGGACAGAGAGGCTTCATCAGAGCACATTAAATTAGAGGCCTTTCTGGCTCCAAAGCCAGGCTACTCTCCCTCCCAAGCAACTCACACTACTCCCTGGATAATCAAGAAGCTTAAAATATGATTCTACCCAGAAACACAAGTTTTTTCCTGTAGGATTCTATGGAACTAGAAAATAAATGAAGCTGTACATTTAATACCATATCAATAGACTACCCTATATGAATAGCATTTGTAGCCATATGTTTTCATTAATATGTACAACCTAAGGAGTAGTAGGGTCACACAAGGGACTCTGGTTGATAATGGAGAACCCTCAGCGGAACAAGGGAAGTGGTATAAGGGAAGGGGGAGGGCAAGAAAGAAGGGAATTAATGGAATTACTATCATAAACAATATGTACATGTGAAAATATACCAATATCATTCTTGGTACTTCATACGGGTGGGGGGAGGCAGGGGGCACTAAGAGCTGTGTGCATATATGTTAACATCAAATAGATATTCATTGCAATGTAAGACTCCAATGTACCAATAAAAGCACGTTAAAAAATAAAATAAAATAAAATAAAAATTTCCTAAAAATTCCTCTGTATTCTCTCTATAGAGCTGGGAAGGTCAGAAAATAGTAGCCCTCAGCTCCTCTCAAACTGATTATTGCATGAATTGCAATAATCCTGGTGTTTGATCATTCATCACTGTAGACTGGAGAGCTGTGCTTTAAGCTACTTGGGAGTTCTGATTATAAAGAGTTTAAAATGAGTTAAGTATCAGAGATTTTCTGCCTTTCTTCGAGAGAAATAGGGAGGCAGAAAAGAGAAAACCCAAGTTCCAGAGGGGAGAAGTGAGTCCAGAGAGGGCGATGCTCAGCAGCCAGGATCTATATTGGCAGAACCCTGGTGGTCACTAGTTGCTTGGGTCATAACTGGGATCCTGAAAGGCATCGGTGCTCAGCCTTTTCCACGGAAGAGGAAGGAAATAGACACAGGGAGCAAGCTGTCATGTGTGCGTTCCTTCAACACCTATTTATTGAGCGCCTATTACATAACAGGAGCAGTGCTAGGCACTGGGATATCTATAAAAGAATAAGATATATAACAAGTGGTCAATAAATATTTATGAATGAATGCACCTTGTTGTGAGCCCCCCCTAATCTTTGAGGAGAACAGACAAGTTAGCAACTCTAACACAATGGGAGAAGTATAACAATAGAGCCAAGAGGGAAGAACAGCAGTAGTACAGACAGGAGAATGATTAATGCTGGTGGTGGGGTGGGAGGGCATTGAAGCCCCAACTAATGACCTTCCTGCATCCCTGCCCTTTGCCCTCCTTTGTAGTCCCCTCCTACTCTGACTCTGGGCTTGGCTGTGTCACTTGCTTTGGGCAATGGGAGGCTAACAAATGCAATAAAGCTGGAAGCTTGAAACAAAAGCAAACAGGTTTCTACTTTCTCTCTTGCTTCTCTGAGGGCTATGAGAAAAGGCCCCACTGGCCACCTGGGGTTGTGTGGGTCACTTGCATGCAAGAGACATGAAGAGGAGAGCCCAGCCATTAGTAACAGAGCCCCCACCAACACCTGAGTGTGCCCACAGAGACCAGACCTGCCCTGCCAACGCACAGATCTGTGAGCAATACAAAGAGGGTGATTGCTTGAAGCCATTGCGTATTATGATTGCTTATTTCACAGAATCACTGCAGCCATAGATAACTGATGTAAACAGTTCAGGAACTAGATGACAAAAGCTTCTGAGACGAGGGGGTATTTGAAGAGGATCTTAAAGCATGATTAGGACGTGCAGAGCAACTATATCTGTAAGACTGGCCTACTTAAATATGGAGGTTCTAGATTTTCCAACTAAAAGCAATTTTAATGTTTTTTGCAGGGATGTGAATTTCACTTTCTCCTTTACATTAATATAGTCAGTGACTCAGAGATACTCTTCTCTCTTAGGAGAAAACTTATTTCACTTGCTTATAACACAAAACTCATGCATTCGTATATTTTGAAATGTGCCCTAATTAAATTTTGTCTGAATTTTGAAAGGCAGTTCTAGAAATCTAGAAGACGATGTCTACACCTGCCCCAGTGAATTCTGAAAGGCCATATGTTTTGTGTGTCAACAATGATTATTAAAATACTTAATGCACTGCTGAGTTTCCAAATGTTGAGCCCTTTCCCTGCCAAACAAGAAGGATGTTACACTGTTGGGCATTTTGAATACAGTAAAATTTGTTTAATATTTTGTGCTCCATGTCTGCTCTAGAAAACACATTCCCAGCCTGGAGCCCAAGGACAAAACACCAAGGACACTGCCAAGCACAGGCCGCCATCAAGAGTATAATTTCATATGCCTCCAGATGCACTTCAGTGAAAAATGTTTTGATTATTATTCCTCTCAATCCCAGATAAATTATATTCAATTACATAAACATCTCGAGGAGCTCCTGTGGTTTTCAAGGCTCTTTAAAAGTTTTTTTCACTCAAATAAATGTATCCTTTGTTTATTTTTTCAATTTTTTTTCTGTTACCCCACCTTTCTCCTCGTATTCCCCAGACTCGGAAATGACCACGCATATCAGACCCTCTTTAGTCTGGGTCTTGCCTTCCCCGGGCCACAGAAATTCAATTTACTAGAGAAAGCAGCAATGTCTTTGACTGCCAAAACGACAGGGCACTTCTCTGTACTTATTCCTCCTAACCTGAAATTCTACCTCTTAGCCCCAGCTTGAACTACACAGGGTGAAGCCAAAGCCATTCATCCTCTGTGTTCAATCTGGCTTCCCTGTCCAGTGGGAAAGGTCTTCATATTACTCTACAACAAAATAATCTGAGAGTTCTTTTGCATTTTTTCTAAGTGCTTTATTTCCTTTAAGAACAAAATAAAACAAAACAACAATTCTACTCTGATTTTTATATCTTCTTTCAGGAGAGAGCTCTGATCCCTCCCATCCATTCACTAGGCAAATATTTAATGAGTACCTTGTATGTGCTGGTAGCGGTGAACACAAATGGAGGGTCTGCCAATCCAGTGGACATTTTAATATCACTGAAAGCATAACTACAGATTGAGTGAGGTATTCGGAAGGAATGCCATACAGTGCTACAATTATAGTTGACCGAGGAATCTGACCCAGAGATTGTCCTCCAAGGATCTGGGGTTCAATCTGTACTCTGAAGGATTGAGGATGCTTAACGATGCAAGGAGAGAGTGCAGTCCAGCAGAGGGAGGAACATGTGCAAAAGCCCCCGGGTGGAGGCCAATAGGGCAGGTCCTTGGACTATGAGTAGACTAGTTTAGTTGCTGAGAACTGAAAGAGGGTGGTATGGGATGAGGCAAGAAAGGTGGGTCAGGTCACATCCTGCAGCAGGATCTTGTTGGTGTGCTCAGGATTTTAGTTTTGTTTTACCTAGAAGCTGTGGGAAAGTATTGAAGTCTTTTAAGCAAGGAAGAGATAACACTCTATTTTCAGTTTGAGAAGTGTAGAGATGGACTGGAGTAGAGAGAGATGAAGGTAGATAAGGGCATATCTGGGGTCCAGGGGAAAGATCATGGTAGTTTTAGATTTGGAAGTGATATTGGATATGGAAAATAATGCTCTGACCCGAGAGAGTTTCAGGAGGTAAAACAGGACCTGGTTGGGGATTCAATGTGAAGGATGACACCTATGTATGTGACCATCACAAACACAATGCTACTGTCCAGCTCACCTTCTCACCACAGATCCTACTAATACCAACCTCTTGTAGATGTCTCAGACCACATCAGAATTCTTGGTTTGCTTTACCAATCAACTCTCAACATTCTTCCCTCATTACCATGATCTTTCCATTCCCTATTTTCCTCTGAAGCAGCATTTTCATTCAGGAAAAAAATATTAATATCATAGGATACACTAACTACTTCCTTTGGCCTTTAGTAAGAGGCCACAAGAGAAAAACTAAGCGAGCCAAACCGAAGTCACTTAGAAAACAGAAGGTTAGATATCTGGCTACATTAACAGAGGATATTTGTTTGAGGCTAATGAACCAAGACTTCTCAAGGGTCATATAATCAAGTACCTGGCTGAAACAATTTAACATTTTCTGTTTTGATTTATTATATATTTACCCATTGATAGCAGGAGCAATATTGTATTATGCAAACATGTGACTGTGGGCACCATGTGTGTATATAGGCAGCCAAGTGTAGATTTTGGTTTTGGTCTCCCCTCAATACTCTTACCCTATTTTCCTTCTCTTTACTCTAATAAGGTGGTTCAGATGGGGGATGGGATGGTTTTTTTTTAATAGGCCACTCCCAGTGACTGGCCCAGGATGGGCATCTTAACCCAAGTGGAGTCAATCATAACACTATGGCTGGTTAGTTCAGTGAAAAGCACCAATAATTCAATCTTTTTCTAATGGCCAAAGCAATAGAGACAAGGAGCCCGGACATTGGAGTTCCCTGTGGTGTGAAGAAAATCGATCTGCAAGAATAAAGGTGACATACAGAGGAAAACATAGGAGGGAGGGAGGGAGAGGGAGAGGGAGAGGGAGAGGGAGAGGGAGAAGCACTCAAGTTCCTGGATCCAGTTGTCCTTCCTATGGTTCCACCAGATTTCTAATTAATTACTTCCTTTGCCTCCATGGGTTCAAGATATTTCTCGGTTACATGGGACCAACACATCACTAATCCAGGCTGCTCACTTTGGCTTTCTTGAAAATTCATACAAGAGGCCCTAAGAAGTTCTATGATGAAGATCCCTTTTTAACTTGATCATTCTAGTATTTCTAAACATTTTTGAACACAGAGTCCTTCCATATATCATATACCACCTGCTATATGCCATAAAATTTGTTTGGGAAATCCCAGTTTTACAAAAGAGGAAATAAAGACTTTTGTATTTATTTAACATACAAAAATTAGATTGAGACTCAAGAGTATTTGGTTCTATCATCCTTGTTCTTTACACTAACCTACAGGATGCAAGATCATTGATCTACCATTGACCATGTGACTCACAGTGTCCTGTGTCTGAGACCTGCACAAAATGCGTAGACACCATGTCAGGAACCCCTGGTCAACAGTGTTGACCTTCTCAGTTTAGATGTAGGTATAGAGAGACTTCAAGCCTCATGCTGACACATTCAGAGCTTCTAATATAAGCAATCTTGTTAAGGGCCTTTAGCTCAGGCTCCTCAATGCAGTGGAAAGTAGCCAGCCTCCAAGTCCCCACTGCGATCAGTGGATCCCGTTTTCCAAAAAAAAAAAAAATATATGCAGAGAAGGACCCTGGGAGAGGATGCCATGCCATCGCTGCCTTCATCATCACCATCATCATGACTTGTGTGTGTGTGGTAAACTGAGTCTCACTAAGTTTCTGAGGGCCTCGCTAAGTCACTAGAGCCTGGCCACGAACCTGTGATCCTCCTGTCTCAGCCTCCCAAGTACTGGGATTACAGGTGTATGCCACCATGCCTGGCTATCATCATGACTTTTAAGCTGTTTCATGGAGCTACAATTTAATTTGAGGTGTACAGTTCTATGAGTTTTCAGACAAACGTAGATAGTTTTGCTACTACCATCACAATCATGATATAGAACATTTCTATCAAAAGTTTCCAAGCAGTCGACTCCTTCCAAGTACCAGCCCCTGCCAACTACTAATCTGCTTTCTGTCACTGTCTCTATGGATTCGATTTGTCTTTTCTAGTTTTATATAAATGGCATCACAGAATGTGTTTTTGTAGCTAGGTTGTTTCATTTGGTGTAATCCTTTTGAGTTAGTAGTATGCCCTTTAAAAATTTCTGAGTGGTACTTACTAGTAGGGCATAGTGTCATTTATATATCCATTTGGATTGTTTCCAATTTTTGGCTATTTTGAATAAAGCTACTATAAGTATTTATTTATTTATTTATTTATTTATTTATCTATTGTGGTACTGGGGATTGAACCCAGGGGCATTCTACCTCTGAGCTACACCCCCAGACCTATTTTTTATTCTTTATTTTGAAACAGGGTCTCACTAAATTGCGGAGGGCCTCACTAAGTAGCAGAGGCTGGCCGTGAACCTGCGATCCTCCGGTCTCAGCCTCCCAAGTACTAGAATTACAAGCGTGTGCCACCATGCCTGGCTTGCTATAAGCTTTTAAACACAAGTCTTTGTGTGAATTTTTGTTTTCTTGAGTAAATAGGAAGTGTGTGTTTAACCTTGTAAGAGACTGCCAAACCATTTCCCAAAGTATATCATTTTGCATTATCACCAGCAATGAATGCAAGTTCCAATTACTCCATATCCTCATTAACACTTGACATTTTCACTTCTTTAAATTCTAACCATTCTAGTGGGTAGGTAGTCTTAGTTATTGTGACTTTCATTTGCATTTCTCTAATGATGTTGAAATTTCTTTTTCATGTCTTATTTGCCTCATAATATGTCTATTCAAATCTTTTGCCTATTTCTTAAAAAATCAGATTTTTCTTTTTCTTTTTGAATTATTAGGAGTTTCTTTATATGTTCTAAATATGAGTCATTATCAGATATAAGTTTGGAAATATTTTATTTAAGTCAGAGATTTTCCTTTCATTTTCTTTAGTAGTATCTTTTGAAAAGAAAAAGTGTGTGTGTGTCTGTGTGTGTGTGTGTTACTGAGGCTGGCTTTGAACCTGCGATCCTCCTGTTTTAGCCTCCAAGTACTGGAATTACTGGCATGTGCCATCACACCCAGCCAGAAAAAGGTCTTAATTTTGATGAACTCCAATTTACCAAGTTTTTCTTTTATGGTTTGTATTCTTTGTGCCTTAACAAAAGTTTTTGTTACCCAAGGGAACAAAGATTTTTTCCCTGTATTTTTCTTCTAGAAATTTCATGGTTTTAGCTATTATATTTAGATTTATAATATTTTGAGTTCATTTTTGTATTTCCTGTGAGATACAGGTGCAGGTTCATTTTGTTTTACCTTCATGTGGATATCCAATTGTTATAGCACCATTTATTTAAAAAATTAACCTATCACCCGTTATATTACCTTGACACAGCAAAATCATAAACCATATATGTATGGGTTCATTTCTGGATTTTCTATTCTATTATTTCGATTTATATGTCTGGCCTTGTACCAGTACCACACTGTCTTGATTATTATCACTTTAAATAAGACTTAAAGTCAACTAGTATAAGTCCTAAAATCAATCTCTCTCTCTTCTCCTTCCCTTCCCCTCATCCTCCTTCCCTCCCTCTCTCCTTCCCTCCCTCTCTCCCTCCCTCCCTCCCTCCCTCCCTTCCTTAGGGATGGAAGCCAGGGCCTCAGCAGGTATGTTAGGCATATATTCTACAACTGACCCACATCCCCAGACCAAATTTTGTTCTTTTTCAAAATTGATTTGGCTCTTCCAAGTACTTCCATTTCTACACATATGTTAGAGTCAGCTTGTCAATTTCTACAATAAAGCCCTTGAGATATTATTAGGCTTGCATTGAATCTACAGCATTATTTGGGAAGAATCAACATATTAATAGTATCTTCTGACTGATGAACATAGTACATATCTCTCCATTGTTTGAATTTTTTTTTTTTTTGCGGTACCGGGGATTGAACCCAGGGGCGTTCTACCTCCGCACTACACCCCCAGCCCTATTTTTTATACTTTATTTTGAAACCGGGTCTCACAAAGTTGCGGAGGGCCTCACTAGGTAGAGAGAGAGAGAGAGACAGGGGGAGAGAGAGAGAGAGAGAGAGAGAGAGCGAGCTGAGGCTGGCCTCGAACCCGGATCCTCCGGTC